>WBMW01000212.1:456294-476586 GCA_013396635.1 Penelope pileata | reverse complement strand
GAAGCAGCTGACCTCGGAGACCATGGAGAGTGCTCTGTCATACTGGAGCCCTGCTGATATCTGTCCCTCTTGTAACTGCTAGTCCATATCCATTCTGAGAAATGGATGCACTAGAAAATGTCACAGTGAAGTTTACAGTATCAGCCAATATTAAAATGTCCAGAAGGCAAACAGAATGCTAGAAGTCATTAAGTTGTCCTTGGAGAAAAGCAAAGTCTAAAAACCTTAAAGATACAAAAAAAATCTTGAAGGCTCAGAAGTCTGCAGTAAACCTCGGTAAAATCAATCAATACAACTCCTGTTGTTTCCACAAAACAATCACTTTGTGCAGGCCAGGTGCTGCTGAGTCAGAATTTAAATAATATAAAAGGAGGAAAAAGAGTGGAAGCAAGTAATTCACCAGAAGTCATGTTTACACTCACTTTGGGTGCTTCGCTACTAGAACGATATTGAGATCTTCAATCATGAGCAAAGAGCAACTCAGCTGGTGAAGGGACTAGAAAACAAGACTTAACAGGAGAGCTAAAGGAGCTGGGATTATTTAGTCTGGAGAAATGGAAACTGAGGGTAGGTCTCTTTGCTCTCTAAACTACCTGAAAGGAGGTTGCAGTGAGGAGGGTGTCAGTCTCTTTTCTTGGGTGAGAAGTGATAGGATGAGAGAAAATGGTCTCCAGTTGTGCCAGGGGTGATTTTGATCAGATATTAGGAAGAATTTCTTCCAGCATTGGAATGAGCCCAGGGAAGTGGTAGAGTCACCATCCCTGAAGATATTTAAGGGACGTGTGGATGTGGCACTAAGGGACGTAGTTAAGAGATTAGACACAGTAGATCAGGTTGATGAGTGGCTTTGGTAATCTTTAAGGTCTGTTTCAACCTAAGTGATTCTATGATTCTACATTATGTCTATAATTTGTTCCTTCATAATTTTGTTCTCAAAATATCTTGAAAGTGCCATGCTGTGTAAAATGACAAGAATGAATATCCTGATATCTTTCCCAAAAGCTGAAGGTCCACAAGGCTACAGTACCCATTTTTGATTATCATGAGTCACTTCCTTGTGACTAGGTCATTTACCTTATCTCTGGGACTCCTCTGTTGGGCCTCAAAGATGTGAGAAATGTGAAAGAGTTTTCCAACTTTTCTACTTTCTTGTTTTTTCCTCAGTTTCTTGTCCATATAAAAATCACTGTCTTCCTTAGATCCTGGGCTCTTTAAAGTCAACTTCTGTCCTTTCTTCAGAATAAAGCAAACATTTTCTATAGCACTTCCCTTGGGTAGGGGCATTGACTGACTTCCAGAAGTCAGTTCATTGTTCCCATACAGCTCTTGCGTCAGTTCATCACTTAGCTATAGCTAAGCTGGTGGGAGGACATTCTGATGTTTAATAAATGCAAATATGTACAGTCTTAATAACATGGAACATTTTAATGAACATACTCATAGTAAAGATGAGGTTTTGCATCTGTGCTGGAGACAAAATAATTACAGCTACAGAACTGCTACCAAAGTATGCTATGAAAATGCCAACAAAAATAAATAAATAAATAAATAAAACAAGCTGTATGCTGGATTACTATTGAAATCATGCCTGTTTTTATAGGAGACGGTCCGGTAGCCCTACTGTAATAATGTTTCCTGGCACACTTATTATGTGAGAGTTAAAGAGATAAAAACAACCATAAATACATGCTGTGTTTTGTAAAAATGTTAAAAAGTCATACATTTGCATATTATACAGCTGGTTGCAAAGCCATCAATCATCATATTATCTGTACATTGAGGATGATAAATGGTTTTCATTCTAATGAGAGAATCTAATGACATGGAGAAATGAAGAGGGCATGCAGCATAAAAGCTTTGGCTCCAAAAGCTATACATTATTATTAATAATATACATTTCTCTCTGACTGGAAAGTTCTGCTCTTCATTTGTACACACGCACTTCTACAGCCATGACTTGGGAAAGATAAGGTCATTATTTTTTTAATTCTTCCTGAAATAGCACTGGAAAAGCAGGAAAAGGTTAAAAATCTTAAACAAGTTGGAATCAACTAATGTGATTTTCTCTAAATTACTCAGGATAGACCATTTATTTTTCATCCTTAATAAAGAGGCAGCATAAAAGCTGACATAATGTTAAAAATAGGAAGGTGGGAGCCTCTTACCTAAGTATTTTTGTAGACTATATTACACAGCTCTATTGCAAATAACTATGCACTATTTTGCTTGTCTATTAAATGAGAAATAGAACTACTGAATCTGTTATAACACATAAACTCTTCCATAATTAGTAACTATAACAGAAGATAACTACTTTCATTGTAACTATTGCCAATGAATATTTTGAATCCTGATTTACAGTCCTCCTGGGGAGTAAGACCAAACAGTATCATGTGAAAGAATAAAGGTCTAATTTCGTAGCATGAGTGAGCAATCAAGAAAAAAATTCCAAAGAAAGTACTTGACAAAATACATATATTTCTGTATGTAAATAGGTTGCTCACTGTCCTGACATCCACTGTATGGTCTCCAAAGACATTGAGCAAGTGTCAATGAATGCCAATGAGTGCCACTTTTTCCACACAGAGGAATTCAGTGACACACCTTTTCTTCATCTGCACTTCCATGTCAGACGCCATTTTGTCAGACTGCCCCTCTGCTGCCGTCTGTCACATGGCAACAAAATATAATGAGATACTGGTGGGAAGGTTCAACCTCTACCGCCATACCACCAACATTTGCCTCTAATGTCACGGGTTAATATAAAAAAGTAGGAGATGCTGCTTTCAAAGCATCCCTCATATTTTTCAGAATTAATTTGTGATATCACATCATACCTCAATATACTTAATGCTATACTGAATTCAGAAATTTAGTCTTAATAATCAGGCCATACTGTATAAACTGCTATAAGAATTTTCTCTAAGATGTATGTGTTCCAGGTGGAGGTTAATGAAGTTTTGTAGGTTTTACTAAGTACAAACAAACATGTAAAAATAACATTTCTGAAACTCTTCCTTGCTATGAGGAAGTGATACTGTGGCATTGATATTTATTGCTTGCTGCTCATCAGATTTGTGCTAAACAGTATCTCAGTCTGACATGTTCTAAGCTTAAAATATTTGGAATGGCCAGATGCAAATACAACAATTTACATCCAGGTGATGATCTGGTGTTTCATAACCTATGAGTTTTTAAGGAATGTGAATAATGCAATTCAGGGAATATTCCTTTCCTAGGAATAGTAATGAGTGTGGTAGAAGGGGAAAGAAAAGAAGGAAAAGCCTCTATAAAGGCTTATGGGGCTCATTTTCATCAGCCTGTACCACTCTGATGGGGCTTACCATAAAGATTCATACAGTACCATTCTGGAGGGACCACCAATGCTGCTGTACCAGGTGAAGGATGTAACCAAACGCAGAGTCAAATGGTGGAGTTCTGTGTGTCACTCGCATCCTGAAGTGGACAGGCTAGTCTCTGAGAATGAGCCAGTCTGCACTGCTTCACCTGGAGCAAAAGTGGCACTCCAGAAAGTTGCCTCTAGGACAGCACTTCCAGTGACAGAGGACAGACTGGATACACTGTTTTCCTGCTTACTGAAGTTCTCAGGGTTACCTGCAATCATCACCACCATATCAGGGAGACAAACCAGTGGGAGATTCTAGTGATTTTTTTCTCTCTGAACTTATCACTTTTTCCAGAGAAAGGGGACAAAAGGAAAAAGTGTGTGCCTTGGTCTCATTTTGATCTAGAGTGAAAATCTAGCTGGAGCTGGAGTCTTGGAGAACCTGACAAATCTCATGTACTTAGATTGTCAGCTGGGGATTTGTTTATCAGTCATAGGTTGTCAGAACTGTTGTAAGATTTATTATGCACCATTATACATCTTAACAGTATCATCACTCTCCCTTTTACTCTTTCTCCTCCCAGACAAGCTTCTCATTCCATTTAATACAGTTTCAAGACTTCTGATGTTTTAGACCCTGACCTGGAATACAGAAATAACTTTCAGTAGAAAGGAAATGAAAAGATTCTCATATCAACTAAGCAACTGTTATCTCACCATTACTAGTTTTGCTTTTAAACTTTGAGTATTTTTTTTAAAGTATGCATGTATGTCTGTTTAAAAAGTTATTTAGACTATAAGTAATAGTAGTGTACTGTACTATCCCTGTACTCAGCTCTGGTACCTCGAGTACTGTGTTCAGTTTTGGGCCCCTCACTACAAGAAAGACATTGAGGCCCTGGAACGTGTCCAGAGAAGGGCAACAAAACTGGTGAGGGGTCTAGAACACAAATCTTATGAGGAGCGGCTGAGGGAGCTGGGATTGTTTAGTCTGGAGAAGAGGAGGCTCAGGGGACACCTCATCGCACTCTACAACTTCCTGAAGGGAGGTTGTGGTGATGAGGGGGTTGGTCTCTTCTCCCAGATAACTACTGACAGGACAAGAGGGAATGGCCACAAGTTGCACCAGGGAAGATTTAGATTGGATATGAGGAAAAACTTTTTCTCTCAAAGAGTGGTCGGGCACTGAAATGGCCTGCCCAGGGAGGTGGTGGAGTCACCGTCCCTGGCGGTGTTCAAGAAGTGTCTGGATGAGGTGCTACAAGATATGATTTAGTAGTTTATTGGGTAGTAATGGTGATAGGAGGATGGTTGGACTAGATGATCTTGTAGGTCCTTTCCAACCTCGTGTTTCTATGATTCTATGGTTCTAATGAGTAGAATTTGGATATTCCCTAGTTTCTGTCTCTACTGTCATAAATTCCTCAAAAACTTTATATATTTGGTACAGAAGAGCTGGATCATCTTACAGCTAAGTTTCTCCTGATGAAACAGACATCTTTGTTCAGCCATGTGTATTTCTGATATATTTCTTGCCTCTACAGTTATAATATTGCAGCTGTGAAACATTAATTATTATACTGATGCTTTGCTGATGTGTTACTTTCAAAATATAAGATCTTGCAATGTATCTTCAGTATTTCTTTTTCAGCTGCAAAGCTCAGCAATATTCAGATCAGAGCATGTGTATAAACATTCATTTCTGATTTTTATATTCTGAAATACATTAGAGGTCTTTGTGGTTCAGTCTTCATTAAAAAATGTGGTTATTATTCAGGTATTACAGAAGAATATAAAAACCTATAGAGGATTATTTTTAGTGGATAACTAAAATATAGTGTTTATTTTAAAACAGAATATATTTTCCAATATTGAAGTTTGTTCAAGGACAAAGCAGGAGAGAAAAGCAGCCATCCCATGAGAGAAAAAAAAAATACAGCATTCATTTGCTTTTTGATTACAGAAACAAAATTTGTGATGAACCCTACTGATAGAATTAGATCAAAAAAAATCACATAGCTCCCTAGTGCTAAGAAATGGATTTGCATGACTTCTTTTAAAAGCAGAACACATTTTTGGTTGACTTGAAAATAATGGGGAGGCCAAATATATAATAACACATTCCGTCTGCAAAGAAATATAACAAATCTGACCTGGCCAGTGTTTGCTTGCAGGCATTCTGTGTAAGATTTCTTACACATTTTGTCCAGGCAAAAGAAGAATATAAAACTGAAATAAAACAAAACAAAACAAAAAATAAATTAAAAACCACAAACAAGATAAGTTGCCAAATGATGTCTTTTTTAAGTTTATTATTCTTAATTTACACAGAAGATGAGGTATTGGGTTTCTTTTTACCTGACTCCTCCCATATCAGTCAGCAGTTATGCTGACTTTCAGTACTTTTTCCTTATATTTCCACAGTTACCTGATATGTTTTTGAACAGGAGTTTGATAAGTTTACAAAAGGGATCTGTTGTTTAACCTGGCATCAGCTGAACACCATACAGTTCTTCACCCCTCCCAGTGTGATGAGAGAACTAAAAAAAAGAGTAGAACCCATAGGTTGAGATAAAAACTATTTATAAACACAGAAAAGGAAGAGGGAAATAACAGTAATGTTAATAATCGCATATATATATATGATTATATATGCACAAGTGATGCACAAAGCAATAGCTCACCACCTACTGACTAATGCCCAGCCAGTCCCTGAGCAGTGAGAGCCCCTCCAGCCAACTCCTCTCTGTTTTATAGTTTTCTTGCCTGATACCATATGGTATGGAATATCCCTTTGGCCAGTTTAGGTCAGCTATCTTGGTTCTGTCCCCTCCCAGCTCCTTGTGTCTCCCAGCCCCTTGCTGGCAGGGCAGGGCAAGAAGCTGAAAAACTGAGATGTCCATGGCTCTGTACAGCACTGCTCAGCAACAATGAAAACCTTGGTGTTTTATCAACATTGTTTATCTCCTAAAGTCAAAACATAGCATCACACCAGACACTGAAGAAAATCAGCTCTGTCCCAGCTGAAATGAGGACAGGATCAAATCATGTCACTATGCAGTGTAGCAAGGGACCGGACCGTTTCATATGGTAGATTTTTCCAACCACATACAGAAGTGCTTCTATGTATGAAACATGAATTTGTAAATGTCGACAAATGTGGAGAGTTAAAAGAGTTTCAGCTTAATCAAGAGCTGAGAATTTGGAATATGATCTGAAGCCTTTTTGCTAAAGAACAGTAGAGACATTTTAGTATGACTCGCACAAAATGCAAATGTTATTTAAGCCTTCAGTGCTCTCTGATGAAATGGTCAGTACATCTCAAAAGGTGTTTTGTTGGGAAAAAAGCAAAAAGAAAGAGAAAAAAAAAAGACAGAGAACCATTTCATTTCATCTGTTTGACCATGGTTGGCTAACAACTGTTTGTTTATAAAACAGAAAACTGTTTTCCTTTTTAAAGAATAACAAAGAGCTCAGATATAAATAAGTGATACTACAATGTAATGAATATTAAAACCTACTTACACTGTCAGCAGGGAAAAAACATGTAACTTTAACTAACTTTTCTTTATCTGTTGCAGTCTTTAAATCTGTAATTATATTACCTTCAGCATACCTCTGTACAAGGTTATACAGAACAAATGCACCGTATAATACTGCATTATGTACTTCGTAAATATGGGCTTGCATAATGCGCATATGTATTTGCAGGTAGTCAAAAGATTGATAGACATTTTAGCCATACAATAGCCAAATTGCAGAAGATTTGCAATTAAACCTTACAAAACCTTGACTTTTCAGAACAGTAATTTTATTTACTAGTAAATTACTTAGTGCTTTTAAAAGAAGTACTTTTTTATGTCTGTTTATTGTTTGGCAATGTACATTAACTGCAGAAATCAATCAGCCAAATGGAGTGGAGTTTGAAAGTGAAGATAATAACACTGTGACCAAAACCACACATCTGCAGACCTGTCACAGAAAACAATATAATCAAAAGAATTTGGCAACAATAGAACTTCCAGGTCACACTGAAGAATTAGCCATCTGACTTTATTAGATCATCCTATAACCCTTTTTATGCAAGCTTCCAGTCTATTTGAATCCAGATCCTAGTCTACAGACAGTAACCAATATATTTCATTGAAGCAGAATTAAATCATTAAAACTAGACTTTCAAATAGGATTAAATATCTTTGTTTGGAAAGCAACCTTACATGCATGCTTTTTTATCAAGAAAGTTGTTTACAAGTAGTGGAAACTGGGAGCTAGAAGTCCAAGCAATAACTGTGTGACACCTCATTCCTGCATGTTAACATAGCAGTGGGGGAGACATGGTGAAAATTTTATAGGTCTCCCCATGTTTGAAAAGGCTCTAAATGCTTTCAGAGAAAAAATATCTTTGTGAAGAACAACATGATTGAAATAATGTTCACTTACAAATCCACAATGAGTTGAAGGATTCGGGAATAATCAGGACGTTACATTTACTTTCAGGGCCACAATCGGCCAAATGCAGTTTTTGTATGCTCAAGGCAATAACATACTGATGGTGAGTTTGTGTTAATGAGTATGTGAAACAGACCTCGTAACCTTTTGTTATATTTTCCCCCAAGTTCTAGTTCATTTCAGTGTATCATTTACCAAAGACATAATTGTTTGGCTCTGAGGATGTAGTTCTTCTTAGAAGATTTCTTTCAAATTGAGGGATTTCTTTTAATCTCTGTTTTCCTTTTTCACTAACACCAACATTTTCTAGTATGGGATCCTATGAGTATAGATGAGCACTTCTGGTTCATCCTTAGCAGCTGTCAGGCTCTGGCCCTTCTTGCAATAAGGAGAATTCCATAGATTCCCTACAAAATGCATTTAATATTAAACAAATCTAAACATAACATGAAGGCTATTTATGTAAATTAAACTGATTACTTCTTTTTAATGTTATGTATTCATAAATAACATTTAATACTTTTGATTTTTAATATTTAGAGTTTCAAATGTCCCCTTCTTTCTTCTTCTAAAGACAGTAGATCTTTCAGTTTTTCCCCACAACATCACATTTTCTAAACCTTGTATCCGTATTCTTCCCTATGCAGTTTTCTTACACTTCCTCAAAAGTAGAGCTTATCCTATTGGATGCCAAACTTTTGCTCACTACAGTGGAGTAACATGTACAAATTTACTCAAAATATCAAATTCTAAGGCACAATACTGAATATCAGAAAATTTGTAATAATTTTCTCACATCCTTCAGTGCTATCCTTAAGTAATGATTTTCAAAGAGCTTCATTTACACTACAGGTTGCAATTCAACCAGATTCATGGAATGATATATTAAAAAAGAGTTTAATACTGGGAAGTGCCACAATAACAAGGGAATATCAGTTTTCAGTGATCTGAAGTGATTTCCAACAAGGTAGCTATGGGTTAACACCTGAGATTCCCTCAGAACATACCTGAGGGAACAAATATGGCCCAAATATGGTTAAATTCACCAAAAGCATTATGGTGATGTTTTAGATTCAGCAAACAGACACATTGTCACTGCTTTTTAGACAAAAACATTAGCTCCAAGACAACATTTACTGACTTTATTAGAGAAGTGGTTACAAGTAAGCTAAACCAGAAGGGCAGAAATAAAACAGCCTGTTAAATGTACAGCAATGCATGACAGCTCAGTCTGATGAAACCCTTTGCTAGGCTGTCAATCTGACCTCATTTCTTATGAAGGTGTTTTCTATGACTCACAAAGAGCTTTTGCATTTAGGGCATTTCAAAAAAGCAGCTCAGCAGGAGTTCAGCTAAGTGCTTCTGAAGCAGATCTATGAGGCACCTGGGCACAACTGGAGAAATTATAGATATCTTCAGAAGAGCCTGCATGCTAGGCTACCATTTAACTAGCCATCTTCCCCAGAAAAAAAAATCTCCACAGTTTGTACGTGGATGAGAGGTTTTAGGTCGCACTAAGTTGGGTATTAGGAAAAATTTCTTCCCAGAAAGAATGGTAATGCATTGGAATATGCTGCCCAGGGAGGTGGTAGAGTCACCGCCCCTGGAGGTGTTCAAGAAACATGGAGATGTGGCACTTAGGCATGGGCACATGAGGCTTAGTGGGCATGGGGCTGATAAGTTAACAGTTGAACAGATGATCTTAGTGGTCTTTTCCAGCTTTAATTTTTCTATGATTCTATGATGTCCATAGTACTAGGTAATCTTTTTTGTTCAGTACTGGATGTTTGTAGTTGTGTTGCCAAAGAGGCTCTTTTTCCTCACATTATTCTGAAAAGCCCCACAAAGCAACTATACGCAAAGCCTCCCATGCAGTAGGAAGGTCACTCCAAGTTCCCACTAAATCTAGGTTCAAATACATTTAATGAGTATAATTCCTGGCAGAAATCGTGTTTTGGTGGCACTGCAATGTATTCATAAGGAAAATGAGGTACAGAGTGGGAAAGCTCCCAGGCAATTAATATGTATTTCCCATCATTTAATACATGACCCTCAAATGTATGGTTTCATAATTTTCTGTCAATGTAAAGCCTCACACAGAATGTTTACAGAAAACATTGATATTTTTTATATCATAGCTCCTAGACATATTGTCACCCCTCCAAACTTTGCAAAGAAGTGGCATCTTTCTGGGAATATTTAGGTTCCATGAGGAAACAAACTTGTAAGAATAAAACCTATGCATATGCTAGTATGATGGCATAAGAAATCTGCAAATTAATTGACTATGATTTACTGACAGTATGTTTCCAGTGTATTTGTGTGAGTCCACTTGTTACACTTGCCTAGCTAGCAAACTTATTTTTCCAATTTTTCTTGTCCAAAGACCCCCAAATATTTCGGCATGTTTCCCAGGCCATGTTTGTTTTCCATCCAGCTCTATGAACAGTCGCCCCTCCCCACAACCTCTACTTCTTTGTGAAAGAACAGGAAGGCAGAGCAGCAGTAGTCCCTGCTGATGCTGCTGGCTACTCTTTATCCCTCTCAATGACAGAAAGCTTTCCAAATTGCTCATTTCCCATAAAAACTGAAATTTTGGCACAGAGGATGGACCCCTTCATGATGAAACGCAGAGCTTGGGTGTCCAGTGACCCTTCGTCAGAGCTGCCTATTGAGGGTGTACTGACAGTTTCTGTGATGGAAAGTTTCACAGCTACCAAGATGTAGAGTTGGTGGATTAATACCAGGAAAGCATGAAAGTAATTATGCATTTGAGCATCAAGGTGGATACCTACTTATTGCAATTATGAGACTCTATTATTTCCTTTTTTTCTAGGATTCTTACAGAGAAAAGTACATTGTTCTCAGTGGGAATAGATTGCACTCTGAAATAATTGCTCACTAATTAGTAGACTACCCCATGGTTTCTTGTCCCATACTTTCTCCTACTGAAATATTTAGCATAAAGCACTACATACCTTTTAACACATTTTAAGAGTACTGTTTGTATCTGGAAGTGGTTGTTTTTCCTTGCTTCTTCTTGCTTTCTAGCCAAAATGCTTATATGACCTTCCACTACTGAAATATTCTGCAATATTTAGTTCATTTAATTTCTCATTTTGGGAGAAAGGAAAATGCAGCTGCCTTCAAAAATGGATGATTCAGACACAGAAGGCATAGGGACCAGATTCACAGAGAAAATGGGGGCAACAAGGAAAGTTTGCAATACCTGCATTTCAGCTGACTCCTATGGGAACTCCTGGCTGATGGGTCAGTGCTTGGTAGTCTCTAAGGGAATGGGCAACCAAGTTAGAAGCCCTCCAGTCTCAGAGGAATAAATACTACTAATGCGGCTCTGTGAATCATAGTTTGCCACTAAGGCAAACAACACTCCTGCATTTTGTTTCTCCAGAATAGAGGTTTTAGGGCATTTAGGGTTTCCACTGCCAAACTATCCTCAGTATCAGTTTGGTTTGGTTTGGTTTGGTTTTGACTTTAGCTTGCCTATAATTAAAAGATAGAGAGAGATAAAAAGATTAATAGACAGATAATCTTACAATTCAAACTTGGAGTTACCAGTGTTAAGATTTGGTTAATACGAAGAGAAAGTCTTGAGATGGCAAATTTCTGGTAAGACAGTGGTGGAAAGAAGTAATGAGCATTTCAAATTCTCAGCAGAAAGCACCATGTAAGTGCTTCAAAAAAATTAATAATGCTTCCTTTAACAGCTTTAAAATTTATTGATCAAAAATGTTTTATAAAAGTTTTTCACTGAAATTATACAGTTTAGACCTCTCTTCTATTATACATACATACATATATGCATGTACATGTACACACATTCACATACACATATAGATACCTGTACATGATATGTACATAGATATTGTGTCAAAGACTGCAGAAAAGCCTCATTCAGAACATATGACCTTGAAATCATGCACAAGGTTTGGTCAGTAGTACGTCAGAGCTGTGCATACTTTTCCCATCACAGCTTTGGGAAATTTGATGCAGTTCTATTGCAGACTCTGCTCCATAAATAGGAAAAATCTGAAATTTGCTTTAAATCTTCAGAAACTGAATATTTATGATTATGTGGCACTTATGAGTGGTCCGCCTTTGCCCACTGTAAATATGTCTTTACTTTCTTGTGTCGAAAATATTTCCCATGCTTACAATGCCTCTGCAATGAGTTTGAGAAAGGTGAAACATACAGGACCAAGAAGAAAAACCACGTTTACTGAGAGCACAGAAGCTTTCAAAAATGAAAAAAAAGGATGTTGTTCCCTTGCTTACTTACTCGTTCTTCTGTTGAGGGCAGCTTGATGTCATCTTCAATTCTTGCAAAGATTCTCCATCCCTATTAGTCACACCTGCAAAGGTTCTCAGCAGTGTCTGTATCTGCAGGGAGTTTAACGAATCCCAAGTAATTCTTGGGTTGGAATTTAATTATTCTTTTGCAAATCTTTGCCAATTTCTGTTGATAATTCTTGATGACATGCAGGCTTGTATGTTTTGTATGGTGGTTTATGACACTGTTTAACCTAATTATTTCTAAAGCCATATGGCCTAATTTAAGGACTCCAGATTAGTTCTATTTTTAGGTATTCACCAATTTCTAAGCTTCCCTCTACTGCCCTCATGTTACATAAAACTGCCAATTCAGTAACAGATAATACAGCATCATCTAGGTGCAAGGCTTCAGAGATCCCCAAATGTGACTTTTTTCTGAACCATATAATATTGCATCATTGGGCTCCATTACTTGTGGCTGTATTCTGGGATTTCTCCAGGGTATTTGAAATGTTTTAACTGTATCTATCTGAAACACTTTGACTCTTTTCTGTGGGAGTTGCTCCAGGTACTGACTGTGTGCTACTGACTTCCATTTCTGGTTTCTTTTTACTATACTTTAGTGTTATTTTCTGTTTATGACATTTAAAAATATGTGCATATCTTATTTTTAGTGCCATGATCCTAGCTCCTCTACAATTTAATATAATCTTGTTTTTCTTATGGTATGAACTACATGTGCATGATTGCTTGCATAGAGCAATCTGTACAATTGCTTGCACAAAGCAATAGCGTGCAAAATGAAATAATCTGATGGAATGAGAAATTTTTATTTTATCTTTTTAATCAGTTAAGATACAAAATACAATGGCCTTGTTTTTTATTGATTTTTGTCCAATCTGGATACATTATGGTGCTAAATAACACTGTTCGTATTTTGTTATACACTGTTATATTTTGCTGATAAAATCCCGTAGAATGTCCTGTGCCATTATTTGGAAAGAATTCTTTAGTCTTGCTGAGGTCTTTGGTAAATCAGTGGAATAGAAGAGAATGTTTTTTTCTTAATTATCAATTGCTTTGCTGTTAGGCATATTGATAACAAAGGAAAGATTATAACATTTATTTTTTCTGCATTTGAACTTATTGCTTGTGTTCAGAGTAGATTGTTTTCTCAGCAGAGCTGCCTTATATGAAGTTTTGTGGAAGATGAGTGCCCAAACTTATCAAAGGTGTCTGTACAGGGAGCACAGCTGCTCCCTTGCATAAATGAGGAAGCAGAGGGGAAATGGAGATGGAGGATGGAGATCTTTCTTCTCAGCATGTTAGCTATTTGATGTCATAGTACAGAGGTTATTAGTGCGGTAACAATGTAAAGGGAACTAAAAAAGGTTTTAGATAGGCTACTTGGGCCTCACAGAAGGCACAATGTTTGAATTAGACTTAAAGAACCACTTTTCAGAGGGGGGACTGTATGGTGGCAATTTACATTTGCCCACTGCTACAGAGAGGTAATTGTGTCTATTCAACTGAACAGATCCTTGAAAACAGCTATGGCAGACCTTCAGACTGGCTGAATCCCTAGTAAAAGTAGGCAAGTTTTGATAACTTGAATGCATCGCTCCATTTGGATGCCATTTATGAATATGTGAATGCATCACCAACTCCAGGATGTATGACAGTGACCTGAGCAATAGTGGGAAGGACCTTACTGTTCTGGAAAAAAAATCTGAAAAAGAAAGAACAAGGCCACAGGGGATCATTATTTGTTTTGAATTTACTTACCAGACCCAGTAACTACTGTAATTAGCTGTTTTGGTGTCATTGCAAATAGACTAAGATAAAGATAATTAACTCTTTCATTCGTCTTAGTTCTCTCAGGACAACTATCTGTGCTGATATCTGTACGACATTTTCCACTAAAAACAAAAGCATAGAAATTTCAGAAACCCACTGAAATCCTGCCATCAGAATATGTTGGAGGACATAGGGGCAGTAGAGAGGAGATAGGGACAACATTGTTGAAAGACTGAAGGAGAAGAAGTATGCATGAGGCAAAGAAATGAAACTGAGACGAATGGTGCTTCTAGCAATGGATCCTGGGAATAATAGGGCAGCAGAGATTTTGAAAATAAGGCAGCACAAAGCCTTCATCACGTGTGGAGACTGGCAATGAATCTTTAAAGTGTAGAGGCTGAGAGGCAGATGTGAGGTAGTCTGTGTGTGTGGGATTGAAAATTAGCATGTAGAGGAATGCGAACAACCTCTGATGAATCCAGTGAGTTCACCTTACAGAAGGAAAAGCGTGTTTTGACCCTTTATCAATACTTTTTTGGTCTGCTGAATGCAGACAAACAGTGTAAACAGGAAAATATATATGGTCTAAACTATCTATCTTATTCTGTACGGTCCATGTGGCTCCCACACGCTCCCTGAAGTCCGTAAACCTCTCTGCCAGCACATATGCCCATCCACAGGAAATTCCTTTCACATTTATTTATGCAAAGCATCACATTTATTTCCTGCAAATTAAATCTATGTGGGTTGCTCTGAAAGTAATGCCTCCTTTTTTATTTCCAGGGAAACTGCAGCAGATACAAAGAACACAATAACACTAGTTGATAGAGCAAATTCTCAGCAACAATACACTATTTTTCAACGCAGCCACTACCATTAGCTATGCATTTTCACCAGTAATGAACAGGAGCCTGCATGCCATGCTCATAAAAATCTGCACCAGCAGAGGTGACCAACCATCACTGTCACCACTGCTGAAACGCACCACCCACCACCTCACTGTCCTGACATCTACTGTTTCATCTCCAGAAATGTTCAGCAAGTGTTGATGAATGTCAATGGGTGCCATTTTTCCACATGGAGGAATTCCATTCCAAACCTTTTCTTCATACACACTTCCATGTCAGACACCATTTTGTCAGACTGCCCTTCTGCTGCCATCTGTCACCCGGCAACAAAATGTATTGGTGGGAAGGCTCAGCCTCTACTGCCATACCCCCAACACCTGCCTCTGATTTTGTGGGCCAACATAAAAAAATAGAAGGCATTCGTTTTGGAGCAGCCATTGTAAGTTACACTCTCACCTCAGTAGAGATTCAACCAATACTCAATGAATGTAAGACTGATATATGTCTTCTAAGTGGAAAGAATTATTTTGGTGCAAGTTTGATATGAGCTGTATTCAGCTGAAGAGTAGTCAGCAGCCTTTGGTTCTGTTTTTCTTGTTTTTTTCTCTATAGTGTTTTTCCATCTCTGATTTGATACTACTTTTCTTTTGCCTTTCTCTTCTCCTGTATCTGTTTTCAAGTGTTTTCTAGGCAACATCTGACCTTGCTGTTAATTATTTGCCACAGTTGTACTAATGGAGCTGTAGTACAATACAAAACATGCATTGAGCAGAGCCATCCATCTTAAGCGGATTAAATTATAAAATCTCATCTGCAAATAACAAAAATCTCCCGTGCCCTACAGGTTCTAGATTCAGGTTTGCTGCTTTACTTGCAATTGAGACCTAGCAAATGCACTAACTAACTGTTTTGTTAACACTGATCCTTGTTATGTCAATGATAATTACTAATAATTTTTGTTTTGATGATAATACGATCAGCATTAGAATTTCTTTTAACAAAAAAGTAAAAGCATCCAAGGAAGTTCTCATTTTCTGGTGGGTTACTGAGTTATTTCATCATTCTTCTGTTTACTTGTGTGTTTTGTTTTCTTTTATCTACCCATTTGTTTTCCTTCTTCTATTTTATTTTACTGTACTAACAGAGCTACATACAATTTAAACAGTTTTTTTCCAGAAATAAGCAATAAACCATGTGCTTGCTATTTTTCGTTTTGCTGAAACACACACTGTTGTTTACTTCTAATCGTATGTGATGCTAGAAAATAAAACCCTGGATGAATACACACAACTGAAGACCAAACATTGGCAGGTCCTTTGCTGCCACCGTGTGATGTAATTTTCAATTACACTTGCTCTTTGAGAACTTCAGAGTCTCAGAAAGCCCAGACCTACAAAGGAACCTACAGGTGTTCCATTGTTACTAATCTATCTGGAAGTGAAATTTAAAAATTTAATTTTTGATGTCAAAATTCACAAGTTAGAACCCTTTACAACGAATGGGGATAGCCTGGTTTGTCAGAATGGGGATTAGACACTCCTAATAGCCAAATGGAGAATGTGGAGGTTAACCAACAAAAGACACCAGAGGGGGGATCCCAATTTCTGTATTAGACACAATGCTGAGATTGGGATTCCAATCCTGCAACAGATTTTGAATTGAGATATGTCATTGTGTACAAGTAATTCCCTCACTTCTTCTCTGGAACAAATAATTGGAGGAAGTTAAAAATTACCCAGAAGGTGTAATTGTAATGGGGGATCAGTTCTCTCCTCAGCTGAGAAGCTTTAAAAAACAAGCTTTCTATTTTCAAGGACTACCAAATGTCATGCAAGCCTGGGAAAGCCTACAGACAGGACTTTTTCTGCTTTAGCTGATGGGCGTTCATGGTCCAAATTGCATCAGTGACTTTACTCCACTGGTTGAAACTATTTATACAATTTGTGTTTAAGCTTCTGGTACTCCACCACCTCTTCAAGTCACATCTTTCAATGTAGATCGTAATTTTAAAGTCAGCATTGAATTTTTGTTGAGTTATGCAAAAAAAAATGGTATACTGAGCACTTAAGATGTAGGAAATAGTCGTCCTTTGAAACATCTGCATCTCTCAATTATAATACCCAAGGTCATTTATTCCACAAAAGAAGTTACTTTTTCAGTTCCAAATGCAAATATTTTTTTCTTTTTTGTAACTTCAAAATATTAACACAGTCTTACTATTATGAAGCACATTGCTTTACCCTTGAAATGATATGTCCTTTTTCTACTTTTTCTAATGTATGTCCTGGACAAATCTGAACTTCTGCTTCTACTTAGGCTCTGCTTAGAAAATGAAACGAATATTTTTCCCTGATCTTTTCTCCACTGTGTTGTTTTGAGAAAAAAAAAAAAGAAGGGGGGGAAGAGAAAATGGCAGGATGAAGCAGAGCAGAGAAACAGATGTTTGGCATCCAGCCACAGTGAAACAAACTCTCTCCACACTGAATTCTGTATTTTTCTTACACTGAAAAATAATTAACTTTTAAAGCAGCAGGATCAGAGAGCCCTGAGCATGGTGATCGAGACAATTAGCCCCTATCAGAGCCATTGTTTCAAGCTCTTTGAAAAGTCAGCTGAGTATTATTAGACAGCCCTTTGCAGTTAGATGAGCCAGACAACTTATTTTCAAAAATAAAGTTGGTACTCTGGAGCACTTTGCTGTGACAGGGTGAATTCAGTAACAAACTCCAGTCACAGTATGGATGAAGTCCTAATTGCAATACTTACAAAGCCAAGAGAAGAGAGCGGCTTTTTCTTCCCCCTAAGCTCAGCAGAACTTATACCTTTGACATCATCTGCCCACATGTATTTCCTTGACTCCAAACGATACAGAACAAGCAAAGCTTTCCCTTTGTTCTGCAGTTTTATCTCCAACAGAGATAAAACAGAGGCTTCACAGTGAATAGCATTTCGATGGGAAGAACCTCACCATCACAGCTGAACTGCCATAAATCTCAAAAGGAAAATACTTTGTCCAACATGCCTCAGATTTGAAACCTTTCTGATAGATAGGGGTTTTTTGTTTGCCTTTTTAAATTTTTTTTATTATATGGTAACAAATTTGCAGTCAGTTATTGGCTTACCAAGAATGGATTGGATGGAAATATGAAGATCTCAAAGCACTTCAACAGTCCTGCTTCTTGGCTGTTCCACAGCTGAATCTATTTCAGTTATGCAATTTTACTTTCCTGCCAGTCAGAAATGTAGTTACATTTTTACATACAGAAGTATGCAGTTGTCTGTGTTCTACATTTGTGCATTCTCATACAAAAATATTAATTGCTATCGTAGACATTCACCTTGCAGCATTGCAGCAAGGATCTTAAAGAATATTTTGGAGATCTGACTACCTAAATGTGCCTATATATGTGCAAAAGCAAAACAGTTAAGAGTGCTATGAAGGAATGGGTGAATGAGGAATTAGCAACTCCTACCAGTAATTTCTTAACTGGTTGTTCATTCTGGCAGTTCTATTTTAGATTGCTTCAGTATTACCCAATTTACTTCTTCTCAGTTTAAATGGTATTATACGCTTACTTTGTATCAAGAACATATGCAGGTTTAGTCAAAACAAGCTTTTATTAGCCATGTTTTGTTCAAATTTCATGTGCTGCTTCAGGATAGTGGGCTGCAAAGACTTTTTAAGATTCTGTTAGCATTCTGTAGTATATCCTACATAATAAGTGGTAATGAATTTTGCTAGATATGTTTAACAGTAATCAATATGTATGGTAATTTCTTGACAATTTGAATCTGCAAAGCTACCCAGAAGACTTCATCTTTGCTTTGTTTTAACCACACTAACAAGATATAAGTATTTGAAACCTTTCAGATTGGCTCAGTAAGAGAGTATTGGCAGGGTATTGGCAGAAACATAGTGGTCTCATTGGTAATATACTGATCTTATATTTGAAAAAAAGTTTAAGATCTTTTGAAATCAGAAATGGAGAGTTTTTCTCAACTTCTTGACAAGAGTAATTGCATGTGGGTGTGCTATCAAAAGACATTCTCAAACTGGGCTATGTGTCCATATTTGCTCTGTGGTCTAGGCGAGTTCCATGGCTTGCTTGTAATTCCATTATGATCCTAATCAACCAGATCAGCAATCTGTAAGAAATATGTCAAGACTCATTTCTACTCTACAACTAGATTTTTTTAGTTGAAAACTTCAGATATCATCTGGGAGATAAGCTTGCCTATGGTTAGGAAGTTGTTAGAATGTACCGCTAGAACTGAGATTTTGGATCCATACCATTGGCATAGACTTCTGTAAGTCCTTGAGTTTCCATGAATAAATGGGCACTGAGCTGTACCCTAGGTACAGAATAAATTAAATTCAGTGCATGGCTAATGTTCCTTATAGTCTCTGGGGCTCTTGTGGGGTAAGTAATAGAAGAATTCATGGTGTCCCAGAGCTGTACCTGGCTGTATTTCACTCCACCTGCCTACCGCCTGCTCTGCATATGCAGAAGTGGTGGCCTGGCAGATTTGCTGTCTTGTTCAATATTTACCGTGATAAAATTGTCTGTAGACAAGACCACAGGGACATCGCTGGTAGTGACTGTATTGTACTCTTTGGGCTGTTTTTGATGTACAAATAATTGGCAAAATTAATCTTAACCAAATATAATTCTGGTTATATTTTGGCATACAATTGTTAGTATCTTTTTTTTTCCCCCCTTTAGAATGAAGCTTCACAGCTTTCAAATGGATTCTTCAGATATGTCATTGGTTAGGTCACAGCCAGAACAGGTTTTGTGGCTCAGACATCACTACCTTTATTCAGAATACCATATTCTTCTTAATATACATGCAAAGAGGCTAATTGCTAAGATATAAATTAGATTAAACCCAGGGTTCAAGGGTAACCAGCATGGTCCTTATTACTTGATTCATTGTAACAACTGTTGCCTTGGATTGCAAATTAATTGCCTCTACTTCAGTTTCAACACTGGTCTTAGACTACCTCCTCAAATTTGTATTAGAAATTTCATGAACTATGCAAATTTTCTAGAAACAAATCTGTTGTCTTGCCTACTGCTGCCTACAGGTACGCAGTTTAAGGTAGACTTAGGTAGACTAAGGTAGACTTTAAGGTAGACTGTTTAATATTCATTGCAAAAGATTTGAGTATTTTACTGGCAATGTGTCTTTTGTTAAAAATCTAGAAATTCCCTGTTGCTAGAAGTTTTTCTTTTTTTTTTCCCACTTCATCTGAACAGAGCTCGAATTCAACATGCTATTTGAAGACTTTCAAGTCCTAACAGTCCTAACCTTTAACAGTTCTGCTATGATAGACATTAAAGCAATGAAAGAAAAAAAAAAAGAAAGTTGTCCAGCACTCTAACAAAAAATGAAATGATGTTACCTTTGATCTGTACCACTTACAAGATTCTTTTCCTCACTCAGAATTCCCTCAGCCTTTTTTTCTTTTTCCGAGAAAGAAACTGTTGAAAGAGGATAAGGTGAAAATTTTTTATTATCTTTTTTTTTTTTTTTTTTTGGGGGGGGGGGGGGGGG
>WBMW01000212.1:430400-447781 GCA_013396635.1 Penelope pileata | reverse complement strand
TTTTTTTTTTTTTTTCAATCTTATCTTTTAAAACTCATTGAATTCAATGCTTCTTAAGACCAGTCTTGTACAAGCTTCTGAAACTATCTTACTTGCTCAGTAATAGCAAGGGCAAGATATTTGTTTAATGCAACCAATATTCTTGTCCCATGAATATTACTTTAAAAGTAATTTGGTACAGTTTTTATATTCTGAGACATGAGCAGGAACTTTAGTGTAGAGAAAAATGATAAGTAGTAATATTACCTTCCTTAAATTCTTCTCTCTCTGGTTTTACTAGAGCATCATAGAGAATTTTTTTTTTTTTTTTATCTGTGAAGACAAACTTTATTTAAAAATATAAACATGTTTTGTCCAGTCTAGTTGAGCTTTTGGCTAAGAGCAGAATTTTTAAAAAATGGAAATGTGGGGACAGATTTTTCAAAAATGACTTTGGATATCCCTGTGCTTTTGAACAGACTGTCTCCAGAAGCTGCTGTCGCCATCCTATCTGAGTATGCTTTACCCTTCCAAAGTGCCACAGATCAGAGAACAGAAAGTTCAGCACATTAATTCTTCAATGCCTTTAATTTTAGGCTAGTAGTAAAGTATTTTGCATGCCTTCATTAAATGTTTACACACATAATCTCTTAATTATGTTGATGCAAAAGTATTTTTTCCTTCTTGACTCACATAAGGATGAAAATATTCATCATCTCCTTAGTTGTACTAACATCTCTCTTCAGTTTGTGTTTAGGTCGCTGAAAGCACACTTGTTTCCTGGGTTTCAGGATCACATTGAAAAAGATTGCTCATCAATCTGCAAGTTTTGCAAGCATTGCAGCAGTTCATTTAATTCAGAATATGATCTGATACTCCATAGTAAAACCTCAAGGAGAGAAATGGTAGTCTTTCCAAGTTGCTCTTAGTTACTGTGTTCTTTCAAACATTCCTAAACAGAGAAGATGTTTCATTTGGAAATACTTTATCATTCAAAACAGTGTATTGATGTCTTTTATGAGTAACAATGATTCTTGTGTTTCTTTAAAATGTTGGGTTTCTAGCTATTAGCAAGATTTTTTTTTAAAATGCAAAATGTTTCGTATTTTTCATGTTCTTTTCTTAAAAGGGTAAGCAATATATTTCAAACTTATTCACTAAAAAGAAGAAAACTGCATACTAAACACTGTATAACGCTTGCGAGCTGTCATACCTGTCTTGATCAAACATTTATTTGAGCTTAAAATAAAAACAAAGTATTTGTCAAAATATATCTGAAAGTATTATCCAAAAATATCTTGTTTCTATATAGCATAATACTGACCTAGAATTTGTCTTTGATTTAGTTGTAATGGTTTCATAGGTTGCGGTACAGCTGGCATATTTTAAGAGCTGAACCTATGAGTTCAGCTGACTCAGAATATATGTAACCCTACTGTAGGCATGCAGCCCTGTTTAGGCTAGGGAAAAGATGCTTCCTCCTCACCCACCCACCAGTCTAATAAAGATGTTAAATCAGATACTTTATTAATTTTAATTTAATAACTTCTTAGCACTTTCCTTCCATCCCACACAGACCTGCATGTGTACAAGCCCTGAAAAAATATTTTTAAAAAAAAAAATGTAGTAGCAGTTGTGAAGTTGAAGCCCTGCTGGTATTTTGCACAGAGTGAGCAGACCCTTATAATTCAAAAGATGTTATTGTGCGTGTGCCAATAGTGTTACATTTTTTGGCATAGACTGATGGTGATTTGATATAATACAGCTTTTTCCATCTCTCTGAAAATGAATCTTCTTCTATGTTTCATCTCTGTTAAAGGCCTTATTCTCCCTCTCAGGCCAGACATTACTCTGATTGATTATGACTGAAATTGTCTTGAATCCTACACCATGAGAAAGATCTCATACAATGAGAAAAGAAAGTGAAACATTTTCAGCTTTCTCTTGATTGTTTTATAAAAGCACTAGTCTGAAATGAGAGGTTGAAGCAGCAGCTGTTCATTGGCTGTACCATAAAACATCATTGGTTTGTATCGCTGTGAGCCCTGTGCTGACATTTTAAGTGTGTAATTTGTTCACAAGAGGTTGTTTCTCCAGCTCTCCCTGTTGTTTTGTAGAGAAAGTAAGATACAGTGTTCACAAGAACTGAAAATGGACTTGAACATGTGATAGAGCTTTTTAAATAAACGTAAAAAAATTTCAAAAGGATGTCATAGTGCAATGGTAATGGCTGCAAATGGTTTCTTCAAGTGGTTACATCCTAAAATACTGTTTAAGGCACTTAAGTACTTCTAAGCCCTTAAGTAAAATCAAGATACGTGAATTTGAAGTGTATTTTGCAATGTTCTTGGGTTATGGAAGAATGGATTCTGTTCTGTGGGTTTGTCCCATTAAATTTAGCATGCTGAAGTGTCTCATCAGCGAGATAACTAAAAGGAATGTGAAAAGGAAGAGAGAGTAGCACTGACTTGCATGTCACTCTTATCAAATTGAAATGGATATCATCTGTTTTCAGAGTGACAGTGGGTGCAATTCACAGTAAAAACAACTCTGTGCTGGAAATTGAATGATTTTGTTATTTAAGTAGTTAGATTAATAGATAAATAGAAAAAGCTGTCCTAAATCTCTCATGAAATCTCTGACGAAAACACCAGTATTCAGCACATTCTTTCTTTAGAAATGATAATATGTATGAACATTCTAATTAAAACCCCAATTGAGCACATGCTGGTGTATTAAAAACCTAAACAGTGTATTAATTCAGCAGAGCTGATTTTGCTTTACATCTGGTATTAGTCCACCCTTTTGGCAATGTCTTCCAGTAAGATCTTCCAGCTCTGCGACTATGTAAACTGGTGCTTTCTACAAGCATCATGACTTCATATTTAACAAGAACAGGGGGGAAAAAAAAAAAAAAAAAGTCTATTACTTAAGGACTTTCCAACAGTTTTCCACTAGGATTAAAAATTTACCAACTGAATAAAAATTGTTACATTTTGAAATGCTGATTCTGAACTTGTTCGGATTGTTTTAATGACCTAGGCTAATGAAATTCTTAATATGTTGCTAACTAGTGCAGACAAAAATTGTTACCACAATGACAGTAGCAATTTTTTTACAGTTTTGTTTTAAATGAATGTGTTTTGAAGTACAGGATCGTGTTTTTGCTGTATTTAGGAAAATCTGTGAGCTATAACCTTGGCATGTTGAGCAAAACATTAGAGACCATAATCATTGAAATGATTGCTGTAAACTGGAAGTTTATATATGGAAGATTTTCTAGTAACATGGCTCATGAATGAAATTACTAAAAAATAGCTTTATGATCAAAAAAATACAGATTACCTTGCTGTATGTCAATTGCATACATTCAATTCTTTTAATGTAAATTTTAAAGAAAAGATGTTTTGAGATGGAATCTTGATTTATATTTTGAAAAGAATTAGAGGGACATACCTACCTCCTTTTCATGGAAGAAAGTATATTTTAGTACCATAATCGTTGCTTAAGACCATCCCTTAAGACTGTTTCATCTATTAAAGAGGTGTTTTGGAATGGTATGGAAGTGACTAAGAAGTATTGCTTCTGGCTGGCGACAACTTTATCAAGATGAAATAAAAGACGATGTCAAGCCAAACTAGCAACTAAAGCATGTAGTGGAAAAAATGAAAACCACCAAGGCTAGATAAAACCTAGCTAAAATCTAATTAAAGGTGATATTAAAAGAAGCAAGGATTTGAAAAAATAAACGAACAAACATTAAAATATTAAAAATTCATTTTGGATTCTTTGAAATTTCTATCTTTACTAACAGATAAAGAACTCATGTTCAGACATATGAATGCCAATTCTAACTTTACCTTTTCAGGAAATAGCACTGTAAACTTTGGAAATTGTTAATCACAAAAAAAAATAATAAAATGCATTTTGAACACTCTTGTTGGAGCAATTGGAGCATGCTGGGAGCAGGGCAAGTGACAGAAGAAAGAGCCAGAATAAGCTTCTGAGAATGAAGGTGGCAGACATTGTTTCCTGCTTTTGTGATCATATTTCTAAATGTTAATAGTGAAATCTGATAAAAACAGCTCACTCTAATGAGGGAGGCTTGACAGTAAATACCTTAAAGATTAAGATAAATGCTAGAATAATGAGACAAATGATATTCCAATAAAGAAGCTTCATTGAAAAAGAGAAAATTGCCCATGGTTAGAGTACAACCTGTACCTTAGGGGCTTTCTTCTACTGTCTAAAAAAGAATCTTTTGTGGTGAAGTGTTGTTACTGTCTGGTAGTGCTGAAGGAAAGTAAAACTGGTCAGTAGAAATGGAAAAGGTAATAGAGACAAGCAACAGCCAAATTGTTTTATAAAAATAAAACAGCTCCAGCAAAAAATCATTTCTTCTGAAGTCTTTTCTAAATTAGTAGATGTTGGAAATATTGTGAATATAACAAATTCATTCTAATGCAGCTTTTGATGAATACTTGAAATTTTTATGAAATCTTGCAAACTCTGTATTCTTCTGAACACTTGGGCAGAGTAAAAGCTGGGTGAAGTAAAGGAAGGCTGTAAAAATAGGCCATCTTGATGGCTTTGGTGAAAGGAAGTATTGCTGATTTGAAACTATTATGCTACATTATTTCTCTTTTATCCACACAATCAGCTGTGGATTGTGTACTAACGAATAGTGGCCTCTTTGAGGACAAGGATATTTAAAAACTCTAAGTCATCCTTCAAGAGGATTTGCAAAGCAAAGCATTACTTCCCCACTTGGATTTCAGTGGATCTCTGTAGGGGCTCTCCTCCACATAGACGAATCTCTTCATAAAGAGTCAAGGCTTAAGAATTCAGGTTGGAAACAATGACGTGAAGTATAAAAAAAGTGAGAGAATAATGATAATTATCAGAGAGAGGGCAGGATATAAACTCTTTGAGATTCATGGCTTGACATCAACGTTTAGGCTGCTGAATTGAGCCCTTTATTCTACAGATAACTTTTTAATAATATTTTCCTTCCTTGGCACTCTCATCAGTCTCCATTTTTCCTCATTTCTGGTTTGCTTCAGGAGTGCAAGGCAGATATGTTCTTTTTTGAAATGTTTGTGAAACTCTTTGTTTGTACCTTACAGCATGTAAGTATGTGACATACAAACTTTCCTCTTACTCTGCCACAGCCAGTTTAGTATTGCAAGGGTGTTAGTCAGGAATATGATTTGGCTGATATTTCAAGCTTTGTCCATGTTACATCATAAAGGGAATATGTTTTCATAAACCTGTCTTAATAGATAAATGGCTTTTGTTGTTAAAGAGAATTTTATTTATCTAATATAAACACCACATTAAAAACATTCCTGTAAGATAATAGTCCTAATTTTCACCAGTAAGAGTTACTCACATGTCAAGTACATGATTTTAACACATCAGTAATTGCATCAAGTAATGTTTGTTACTTGGGAGATGTTAAATGTTGACCCCTACACATATAATTTATTTCAACAAAAAAGTCATATATGTATGTTCATATGTGATATGTGATTTTTTATTTTTTTTTTTTTTACTCAACATCATAAAAATAACAATGCTGAAAGCCTTAGAAGGACATTATCTAAGAATACTCTTTGGGTGCATAGAATTAAATGTTGAGAGACAGAACATGCTTTAAGCCTCCCCCACCTTCCATTCCTGTCTAAGATCTGCTCATCAAAAATAAAAGTGAAGATACAGCCCGGACTAAGAGTTTATTGATGAGTAATATGTGACATTCCAGTCATCAGCTATATTTGTAAAATATCTGATTTTTTCTTTTTCTCTGCTTCTGAAGCAGCTTGAGAAATATATTGCAGTATTTAAAGAAAAACTCCTTATTGAGACCTATAGGATAGGGAAGAGAGAAAGGTGAGAGACAGTGTGGGATGTGCAGATGCAGACATTATTCTTTTACCAACAGCAACAAAGAACTGATAAAAATAGACATTCCAATAGATAACTTTAAGAATATTTTAATGTTTTGTAATCATATAAGATGGTGTATAAGTAATAAGATTATGTGTGACTAGGTGTTTTGTGTTGCTGCAAGGTTCCATTTGTTTCTTCCCATCTCAAGAAGTTTGCTGCAGCTCACCAGCCATATACATAATACTGACTTTTTTAAAGCTGCAATAGTATGAGACTGAATTTTAAGATCTTCTAATAGAGATCAGTAACATATAAAACAGGAAGCTGCTATGCTCACTTAAACCTGGCTAGCACATTCAAATACTTTTTTTACCTTTTTTTTTTAAATGAGCAGATATAGAATCATTCACCAAACACTGTATTTACATTATTTTTAGGAAACACATTTAACTGTACTGAAAAAGTAATCAAAGTTGTAATTAGCACAAAGTAAAACTAATAAAAACATGGGTTCAGGGATCATTGGCTTAAAACAAATTATTTTTTTACCTAATGAAATTTCAATTTATTTTGTAATTTTTATTATACCATTGCCAAGATATTTGCATACAAATACATGGTTGCAATAGAATAAGGCACAGAACAATGAAAAGACATACGTGCTGTTGAGTGTGTTATTTATACCATAATATGGAGAGCTAGTAAAATAGTCATGGTTAAGCAAAACAAAAATTTAAAAAAAAAAAATTAGCTGTTAATCATAAGAAAAGAAATGAGTTTTGTAGTCTAATTGTAATGAGAGATGAGGAAAAAGATTGAGGATATCTTACTGAAACAATGAAAAGTGGAAAATTTGAACAAAAGAATGCAGATGAAAAGCCTTTTGATAGAATTAGGGAGGAGCAAGGAAAAGAAACTAGGACGGCCACATGAAGCAACAAATAGGATACCACAGGTCTCTGTGGTCTGAGTCAGATCATAGACCAGGTTCATCTGGAAATTAACTCAGGGAAAATAAAGCAGGAAAATGGGAAATCTTCAGCACATATAAATTACTGCAGAAATACTGACTTCAGTAGATTAAAAAACTGGTCAATGCTGCTTGAGTTTATGGCATGCAGTCTTTCTATTTGGCACATTTTTTCTGCTGCTATGTTTCATAATGACTTGACCAAATATTTTTCTTCTCTTCAGTTTGATGATCAATTTCACACCTTTTCGCTGACCTCCACAATAGAGATGGTGCCATTTTAACTGTGACATTTTGAGAGGATTGTAGTTGAAATACTGAATAAATCTTAAAATATGCCCATTGCTTTCACTTCCTTTAGGCTACAATTTATCCTTAGCTATGCTGATACAAATCCAAAGCAAATGAAAAGATGTGGTCAGCTTTTGACAAAGGGAAGAAAAGATGAATAGAGCCTATATAAAGAGAAGATTTCAATTCACTAGCTAGAGGTGCACCAGTGTGAGGCTGTGTGAAACAGTTAACAGCTGGAAGGAATAAGAAATGATACTGCACAAAGTTAAATATAATTAATCTGAGAGGAAAAAGAGATGGGAAAAGTTTCATTTTAGAGTAGGGAGTTGATAGAGATATTTCTTCAGATTTTGTTTAGTTTTGTCTTTAAGAAAATAACTGCAGGTCAATGTTTTTTAGATAATGGATGCTGGAAACTGTTAACGGTCTTTGAAGATGATTGCTTTTTGCTCTCTAAGATAGGCACCAGATGTAATTTTTTTTTTTAATCTAAGCCGATGATATCATAGTTTTAGATTTCTTTGTGTAGTTTAGAGAGCTATTGTCAATCTATGCACTGTAAACAGCGATAAAACTATTATTTTTAGTTTTCAAGACATGTCAGTCACTATCATTATTTTTCTCTTTCTGCACCCTCTATCTTAATCCTAGACACTTCTGTATCTGTGGTATCTGGGAACATCTTAAAACATGAAAGGCCCAATTAAGAAATACTTTCACACAATTTTATTGAAGGCAGATTTATTGCTGAATGAACTGAAATTTCTCCCGTCTCCAGCTCCAGAGCTGCCACTGTCATCTTCATTCTTGAATGTCATCACAACTGTCATCTCCCTATACAGGAAAGAATTTCTCCCTCTTTTCCCTTCCCATCTTCGTGAACACATCAGGATTACTGAAATGGTTACACACGTATTTGGAAGATCATACAAAGTTGCCACTTTTTTTTTCCGTATCTTTGTTATTCAACAGACTAGCAAGCAGCAGCTATAAAAATGAGAAACAAGAAGAATCTTATTAAATAACTTTCCCCAAATAGAAATCATTGAAAGGTAATACAAAAGTAAATATAGACATGAAAAAAAAAGTATGTTGTACACTCCTTCCTGAATAACCTAGTCATAAGCTCATACCTGCAGTCAGGATTTCACTGACAGATGTGTTGGTTTTTTTCCAACAGTAATTTTTCTTGAAGATTTAGCTTGTAGTATTTAAATGTCCTCATATGCATAATTCTATAACATCTCAATGAAAAGTTAGGTTTTATTAGTTTATGAGGTCATTTATGCAATTTTGCTGCGTATCAGAGCTCTTTTGAGGAATCTTGCTATCAGACTGTTACACATTCAGACTCCGCTTTCTCTGATTACATGATTCTTTCTGCTCTGGATTTTATTAGCTGCTGCAAAATACACTTGAAAAAAGTAGGAAAAAACATTTTTTTTTCCTGAGTGTTGTAGCATAGAAAATAGCTAGAGCCAGTAGCATCTCCCCTGGATTTTAGGAGAATGGTATTACCCTGCCTTTCTCTGAGAGACTGCCGGTTACCTTCTGTCAGTGAGCAACTGACTCGCTGCAAAGCAGAAGCACGATCTCTTCTCTTTTGTCTGTGTTCAAGGCAATTACTTCTTAGAAAGTGGAATTTCATCAGAATGACTATGTACAAGAGCAAACGCAGAAACCAAAGATGTAAGTAAAATGTAAACTTTTTTTTTAATGCTCATTAGAGAGGAGGGGAAATAAATCTCCAGTTTCATTGAAAGCCATGCTTTGCTTTACCCTGCTCTGGTTAAATAACACCAGAAGAGCAGGAACAGTATTCCATGCCAATTTTCCCACTGTTTCTGTATCATGAGTGCATGAAAGAGCTTTAAAACAAAAAATTATCTCACTTGTTACTATGGAAACGCTCAGTAAGTGATTGCTTCTTAATATCAACAAAGAAACCGAGATCAAATGTAAGTTTAGTTCAGACTACTATCCTTTACAAGGGTAACGACTGCCTAGTTATACCCTTTTCCTTGTTAGAATTGGCACACTTTCACGTGATGGACATCTTTGTGTGATTCGCTTTAGGGAACCAGCACTACCAGAACTTTAAGGACAGTTGATTTTCCTTCACCAAAACTTTCAATGGAATTGATTAGCTTTCTTAAACTACAGATAAAGAAATTGGGGTGAGGGGCATGCATGTGTCTTTTGTGTATTAAAGAGTCTCCAGTTTTGAAAATTCACTTACTTCTAAGTGTATGAATTTCCCAGCAAGCACCAGCTTGACTCTTTAAATTGCTATGGTATCAGCCAGGGGAATTTTTGTAACAATTTTGTCTCCTCCAGAATATTAATGCAGAGTGAGTGAGGCAAGTAAAAATGAAGTGCTGAATGTCAGGTCATGAAGGATGTGTTACCATAAGGAAATCTAGTAAGAGGCCAAGTTATAAATGGAGAGCTTGTCTGATACTGAGAAAAAAAGATGTTCCACTAAGAAAAATGCTGTGTAGGGACTGTGTGCTTTAAGGAGGAGAGAGCAGGAGGGGAAAGCATATCAATACAAAAGAAGATAAGTTTGGACTTTGTTTGGACAGGGGCACTGCTGCTGTTTGGAGTTGAAGGGATTTATACAGCTTCGTCACTGACATTGGCTTTTATTCCTTAGAACTTACTCTGTACAGCTATCCTTCAGTCTTTCCTTACAAAACAAAAGGATGTGGTGCATGTAGAAAGTTTGCAGGAAAGATCCCTGGTAAGATTTCTGCAACAGAAATCAATCTGCTTCACATTCAAATAAAAAGAATTATCATAAATTTTGTTCCCAATGCAGCTGTGAAAGGAAATCATTTATATACAGGAAGATTATAATTAATCTAGTTCATTTAAACATACTAATTACTATCACTGTTATTATGTAAACTGAGGGGACTTTCTATAGCCAGCTGCTTTCTTTCCTTCTCTCCTATGTGAGCCTGGTTGTGATGTACAATAATGAAATTTGTGACTGAATAACTAAGTTAGATTTTTTATTTATCATAGGGATATAGTCATTCATGAGACCTTTGCATAAGATGCTTTTGAGAATGCTTTTATGAAAAGAACCTGCCTTCTTCCTCTCTCTCTTCCACTTCTGCTGACCTCAAGGAGAATATATGATTTGCCAACAGGAAAAAAATAAGAATGAGACATAATTAGAAGCAAACATGTAAATAGGATAGTAGCTCTAACACTGTTTTCTGTTTTAAACTCTCTCTAATTTTAGGATGGTAATCAATAAAATATCTCAATGAAACTGTCTCTGTTGTATACAGTATTGGTGTGTAATATATGGGTGTTTCATTAGTACCTCTTAGTTAATTATCAACTGCAGAATTCTTAACAAAACAACAAACAAATCAATTTGAGTAATTTTGATATTACTTCTATTCATACCACACAAGGGCTTTTTGATTTCATCTAAACAATTGTTATTTTGAAATACAAGGCTTAATGTATTAAGCAGTGGTGTTAAACAGTAGACAAGAACTACATTTTCTGTCCACTTAACGCATGTTGTATTTCAAACTTGAAACTACTTTTGTGGCCCTTAATAAAAAAATAATAAAAGAATTTCAGTGTATAATCTCCACTATATATGGGACAAACCTTTTTTTTTTTTTTTATCTCCTCACTGTTTCTCAATAAAACACTTCAACATCTGGCATAAGAAAAATGAGTTTTGTGGGCTTTTTTATTCATTGAAGTCCTGCTTTTTGATTAAGTGTATGCTGAATGGCACTATAAACATTACTTTTCTAAATCTTTTTTTCTTTAATGTTTGAAAAGGAGTGTAAAGACATTTTGTACTTCAAAAAATTTGAAAACATTCAGATGAGGGAGGAGGATAGGAAAATTAGAGAGATTATGACCTTTTTTGTAACATAAAATCTGAGGAATGTCTATGTCCATTTTCTGTCCCAGGTACAAAACTATTACTAGAGAAATAGATGTGAAAATAAAAGATATACTTACTTACATGAATTGGATAAAAGTTCCAGACTCCCCATATGTTTTTTTAAGCTGCAGCATCATACATAACATTTCTAAATTTAAAACTAATTTGAATGCTTTGCTTTTACTGTACATTTTGGTTTTAATTCTAGCCAGAATGGCACTCGCATTAAGTAGTTCATATGTGTTACTTATTCCATACTTGGCTGTAACTGATGAGAATCAAAATAAATATCACAGCAAACTATGATACTTCTCCATCACTAAATAAATAAAATTCAGATTAAGGCTGTTTCTATGTGACTGTTCGTCCTGCATACATACGCACGTACTGAATCTCCGTGCATATGTGTGTCTGAACACCCAGATTTCTAGCATGCTTTATCCATAATTCAGGATGTTATCAGATAGTTGATAGGCTGGATTCTTGTTTCATGGCACAAGCATAATGACTGAGTGAGAGGAAAACCACTGTAAGAAATAGTCATATAAAATGAAAAACTAATAAAAATGCCTGGTGAAGCTTTTCTGAAATAGGTTTGAGTCAGCCTGACGTGCTTTGGGGCACCAGCTGCTGCAGAGCAAGGTCGGGATAAACCTTGTGGTAAGCTGCAGTGCGCACATGGGCCTTTTCCACGGAGTGGCAGTCATTCACACCCTCTGGAGATGCCATGCCTCCAAGCCTTGTCTCATAAAAATGGTAACATGAACCCATTTTTCGCTGGGGTTTATCTTGAAGAAAGTTTTTCCACTGTTACAGAAATCAAGTCTTGAAGACAATAACATTGGAAGAAATGGACTTATCTATAGACTAATGTTTATTCATTGTCAGCGTGAAGCTTCACACCTTAAATTAGGATCACATTCTGGAGGATTATGTATACACAGCATAAAAAGATGATAATTAATGATGTTTAAATTTGTCATAATTTGATTCAAAAAAATTTCAAGAGGAGGGAGGGCAGTGTGGTCAGCAGATGTGTTTTGAGGAAGATTCATAGCAGCACCCAGGAGGAAATGCCTAAGCAATGCCTGGGGGCAGAGGCTGGTGTGGGGCTTTCCTGTCACACACCTGAACTGAGGGATGGAAAGTTAAGGCATAGATGGAAAAATGAAGGAGAAAAACTACATGTATGTTTTGCTTCAGGTTCATTGGCGCTTCACGGGACCTCTTACACTTCAGCAAAGACAATCAGAGCATAAAACCAACTGAGTCAAAGATCTGTTACTTTTGCATATTAGAAGCTGCTGATAAAGTCAAGTTATCATAAATGAAACTACAGATCCTGTCCCTTTCTAAAGGGTTAATTCCAATACTCAAACTCATTTGTAACAATGTGAAGAGTCCTGTCATAGAATCACAGAATGGCCTGGGTTGGAAGGCACCCCAAGGATCATCAGGTTCCAACCCCCCTGCCACACGCAGGGCCGCCAGCCTCCAGATTAAGTACTAGATCAGGTTGCCCAGGACCCCATCCAACCTGGTCTTGAAAACATCCAGGGTCGGAGCATCCACAACCACTCTGGGCAGCCTGTTCCAGCACCTCACCGCTCTCAGTAAAGAACTTTCCTCTGATGTCTAATCTAAACCTTCCCTCCTTCAGCTTAAAACCATTCCCTCCCGTCCTATCACTATCTGCACTCACGAGAAGTTCGTTCCCCTCCTGTTTATAATCTCCTTTTAAATACTGGAAAGCCGCTATGAGGTCCCCCCACAGCCTTCTCTTCTCCAGGCTGAACAAGCCCAGCTCCCTCAGCCTATCTTTGCAGGGGAGGTGCTCCAGCCCTCTGATCATCTTTGTGGCCCTCCTCTGGACCCTCTCCAACAGCTCAACATCTTTCCTGTGTTGGGGTCCCCAGACCTAGACACAGTACTCCAGATGGGGCCTCACGAGGGCAGAGCAGAGAAGGACGATCACTTCCCTGTCCCTGCTGGCCACCCTTGTCAACATCAAATGGTGTTGAAATTCTGTTCAAAATGCATTAATAACATCTGCTGTGGCTTGACTACCAGCTCCATGCAAAATATCTGTTACCATTGCATACTATAACTTGCATAGCTGAAATATTCATTGCTATTTTCATGCTGATATACTGTGAATGGTACTTTTTTATATTATCATCCAGATCTTGTGAAGATTTTCCTTCTTTTAAAACTAGCAGAGGAATAGATATATTTGTTTTGTTTTGTTTTAAACAATAATGAGAGGAATGGCATCCTACTTTCTTTTATTCTGATGATTTCTCTCTCCTCACAGATGTATCACAAGCTTACTTGTAATTGTTTAAAGGATTATGGTTCTTTGCCCTCATACCCCAATTTGTCCAGTCCAAGATTTCCCTGCATGCAGAGTGCAGTAGAGATTAACATGTGCATTTTAAAAGGGTTAAATACATGATAGTAAACAGAAAGTAAAATAAATTGTTTTCAGAAGTTGTGCAAGTAGGTGATGCAGTGTAAAATGTATGTGACTCACAGAAGTTCATAATATCTTTGGCTTAAACCGGTGCAGTACTTAGAGGTGTGCTGTTAACAGGAATAACTTGATTTATGTTTTTCAAGTATCCTTGCCTTGTTGGAGAAAGAATTTGTTGTATGCCAACAACTCATGAGAAATTCTGTGGAAACCCAGTCAGAAGGAATATTTTGTCCTATCAGCTTTCTTTGCATTGCCTTCTATATTTTCTTTTATTGATAAGATCCCGCTTGCCATCTTTTCATTGCAGATTTGCTGTTCTCATCTTATGTGTCCACTTTTACAGATAGCATAAGCACTTTCAGCCATAAAAATAGATTTAGCATCTGTTGAATCTTGTTATATTACAGTTTGATCAGCCCATGATTACTTTCATCTCCTTTTTGCCTATTAGAGCAATAAAGAGTCCCCAGTACTGTCTGCTACTGCTCAAAGAAAATAGCAGCCTTTAATAAAATGTGTGTTACAAGTTAGCAACCGGAAATCCAACTCTCATTGAGGAAAACAAGTGTAGTTACTGACCCAGATGCATATAAGAAAATTCTGTCTCCTTCCTTAAAAGATCAGAGACACAGATAACAAGGGAATATCTCTTCAGCATGATACAGAGACAGCTTACTTCATGTAAAGCTATCCTTGAATAGCCTCGGGATGTTCCTATTGCTTCAAACCTTTTGAGGAAGTAGAGTTCAGCACTATTAGGAGTATCAGTAATAAGACTGAGTAAAAAGACACTCAGTGACCTGCAGGAGTACAAATGTCATTGAATAGTCACATCACATGGATAATACCTTTATATAAATATATATATATATAATTGCTGCTCAACAACTCAGGGACTTCAGGGATGGAAAAGTCTCATAGCTTTGAAGGGAATTCATTGTGACCTGAGAAGGTTGTCTCGTTTGAAATTATTCATTTCTCAATGTCACAAATAGTAAAATTTAAAACATATGTTCCTCAGTGAAGCAAGCAGGGTAAATAAACCAGAATTTTTCTTTGACACTTTTTCACATCTGCTATAGACTTCTAAAGCAGACATTGTTTTCCTGTTTCTGCACTGTGCAAAATTACTCAAAAGTATTGAAAGGTGTTTGTTCCAAAAAGCATCTTTTGAGAGTGTCTTAGTTTCTATCAGAAGTTACACTTCTCATAGTGTCTAGTAGGAAGCTATGTTGTGGCCTCAGAGGATAAACATAAACTGATAACATCCTGGCAGTGTTAAACGGAGCCGAGGACATAACTCACTTCCGCATTCCTCTGCCAGTGAAATAGTTAAGGGGGGCATAAGGAGCTGGGAACTGAGAGAGGACAGGACCAGGGCAGCTGACCCAAATTGACCAAAGAGCTATTCCATTCCATATAACATCATGTGATTGGTTTGTTGGGGTTCCGGGTTCTCTTCGTTACGGAAGGGGCTAGCCGGGAGGAAGGGTCGCTGCTGGCTGTGAGCCCTTGCTCTGCGTATCCTCTTTATAGATATATATATATATATATATATATATATATGTACTGTTATTTCTTTTGTTCTCTTTACTATTTTAGTAAATAGCATTTATCTCAACCCACACGTTTTATTGCATATCTTTCTACTTCTCTCCCCCGTCCCATTTGGGGAGGGGGGAGGGTGGGTAAATAACTGTGTGGAACTTAACTATCTGCTGAGTCAAACCACGACAGAGAGATAAATAACCTGACCAAAACCTATGTGCCTTGCTCACTTGATGCTTCCCACTGCAGACTGGCAGCCTGCCTCAGTAGGTAAAATGGAGGTTTTATCCCTGTAGAATAAATGCTGGGAGGAAGTACTAAAAGTGAAGAGGAAATCATAGGGAATTAAGAATTTATTTACAATTTCTCTTGAATGTGAAAAGGCAAGGAATAAACAATGTCAGGACAGATACAGAAGGGACTTCTAAGAAAACTAAGTTCAGGTTAGCTCACCTTAAACGCATCTGGAGAATGTAAGAAAGAAATACAACAAATCTTTGAGGAGGAATCTAGGGCAACAGCAACAAAAAAATTAATAATAGTTTTGTCTTTGTTAAAAAGGTTATGGTAATTATGTTGGGAGTGGTTCTTAACTTGCAAACATAAATCAGTAAGATAATGGATAATAACTAAGTTTCAACAGAAAGAATCATTGGAAAGCTAGAGAGACATTATGAAAATACATGATCTATCACGAACAATCATATAAAGGGAATTGTTAAAAAAAGATGAACATATGCGAATTGTGTAATTTGGATTATGTGATTTGAAAAGTATTAGGGGAATTAGCAAATGAACATACTGCATCATTGACAGCTTATATTGAAAAGTCACTGAAAATTAAGAAGGTGTCAGAAATATAAATGTAGTATTGGTTTGCACACACACATACAGTTCCATTTCTCAGCTCTGCTCAGGCTGGGAGAAATTGTTGCTGTCTTCATCAACGACACAATGTATAATTTGTGAAACAGCATTCACTGTGCACTAGTTATCAAATCTTACCTGTTCTGGGACTGAAGCACTCCAGTAATGATCTGAGATCTGGAAAAACTATTAACAGTTTAAATGTGAAATCTGTTAAAATAACAACCATTAGATTAAAGGTAATCATAGTCTGAAGTGATCTATATAGGAAGACAATTCTGGCTTTTAAATTGAGCAACAGAAGTCCAGTGATTACATGGACTAAAGTTAGATGACTGTGGGCTAAAATATATATTTTCTCAGTATAATCAGTCATGGAGACAGTCTACTAAAAGTACACACAATTTCTCCTCTCTGTCACTTGAATTTTGAATCCAGAGTGCTCATCTATTTTTAAAAATCTCTTCATCCCATACTATTGACCTGATAGAAAAATGTAACTATTAGAACATTGTAGTACATACTATTGAGCAAGTCATAAAGAGTACTACTGTATAGACATAAAACCTCCAAAGCCTCTAACTCCAAAACCTCTAGAAGTATGGACATCATGAAGGATCTCCAGACTACTACTATGTCACTACAGTGACATACTTCAGCTATAACCAGTGATAAGATCAAGCACATGTGTATATTAACTTCATAAGAAAAAAAAAATCATAAATTTTTTAAAAACACATTTCAAGTCTCTCAAATCATTATCCAAAATCTGATAAATCATTAAAGGGATGATTACTGCTTTTGAAGAATCAGTCAAGATCTGAATGCTACAGAAAATGTAACATCTTGTATTGTAGAAGCATAATTCTTAGAGATTCTTTCAGGTTAAAATCCAGGAAAACATCTGGATGTTTCTCTGTAAACATTCTCCCTCCTCCCTTCCGGTACATATGGATCAAGATCTAGCATTTTAGATCTGCACATTTTAGATCTGCACATGGAAAATCGAGACGAGATGATTGGTGGTAACGAACATGGCTTCACCAAGGGCAAATCGTGCCTGACAAACCTAGTGGCCTTTTATGATGGAGTCACAGCATCAGTGGATAAAGGGAGAGCAACCGACGTCATCTACCTGGACTTGTGCAAGGCGTTTGACACTGTCCTGCATGACATCCTGGTTGATAAATTGGATAAATATGGATTTGATGGATGAACCATTCAGTGGTTAAGGAACTGGCTGGATGGCCTCACTCAGAGAGTTGTGGTCGATGGTTCAATGTCTGAACAGAGACCAGTGACGAGTGGTGTTCCTCAGGGATCGGTACTGGGACCAGTACTGTTTAACATCTTTGTCGGCGATATGGACAGTGGGATCGAATGCACCCTCAGCAAGTTTGCAGATGATGCCAAGCTGTGTGGTGCAGTCA
>WBMW01000212.1:395879-430389 GCA_013396635.1 Penelope pileata | reverse complement strand
GGAGCACCTCCCCTACGAGGACAGGCTGAGAGAGTTAGGACTCTTCAGCCTGGAGAAGAGAAGGCTGCGGGGGGACCTGATAGCAGCCTTCCAGTACCTGAAGGGGGCCTACAGGAAAGCTGGGGAGGGGCTTTTTACAAGGACAGGTAATGACAGGACAAGGGGTAATGGTTATAAACTGGAAGAGGGTAGATTTAGACTAGATATAAGGAGGAAATTCTTCACTGTGAGAGTGGTGAGACACTAGAATAGGTTGCCCAGAGAAGTCGTGGATGCCCCCTCCCTGGAAGTGTTCAAAGCCAGGCTGGATGGGGCTTTGGGCAACCTGGTCTAGTGGGAGGTGTCCTTGCCCATGGCAGGGGGGTTGGAACAAGATGATCTCTAAGGTCCCTTCCAACCTGAACCATTCTATGATTCTATGATTTTTTTTTCCTTACTATGGTACACCTTAAAATAATTTTCAATCATTAAGATGTTTTTCTACAAATTCCTCTCACAGGGGCAGCAAATCTGTCAAGCTTTTAGCTATTGTCTCAAAATTTTTATTGGTACCTCTAGGAAAAATATTGTTCAGCACCACAGTCCCCAGTAACATATATTTTGATGTACGAATTATCTCTGAAATAACAGATACTGCCTTGCACTTGGCAGTGATCAGCTGATGCAGATGCCACAAGTAGGAAAGTAGGTTTCTATTAAAGTGGATTTGTTAATGAGTAGGCGGAGGCATGCAATGTGGGAATAGTTTATAGTCCCTAATGCCTTCCAAAACAGTTTGAGAGCAATCATGAACATGCAGTGGTTTGTACTTTGGATAAAATCTAGCCTTAATAAAATTCTCCATGTTTCCAGAAATCATTGCATATGTTGTAGATATTTCATGTGAATTTTCAGTAAGCCTTGATTGTCACAGACAGCATTCATATGTTCAAAATGAGCATACTTTGGTTTGTTTTTATTTCTGTCAAAAAGAAAAATATTTTCCTGCTACTCATAAAAATTTTGCTTACAGTTGAATAAAAAAATGCTCCGAAAATAAATTATTTTTAGTCAATAGAGGTATAAATATTAATATCTCTGCTTTTACAAAATATCCTGTATGTAAGAGTAATCTCTTCAGTGATTAAGTGAAAAATCTTTTTTTCAGTTAACATTGTGATAACAGTCTTACCTGGGTTTTGAAAGTTAACACAAAAACCTTTATATTCCCTTCAAATTGGATTTATGTTTTGACCAGGATCTTTTTAAAAAATGAGGAAGGAGCATATCTCATGAAGTGCAGATTCTGGTGGTTGCACCTGCACATGAATTCTGAATGAATTGGAAATGTTTGTGCAGCCACCACAAAATCTGATTGTTTCTTTCTTCTTAAAACTATTTTCACATGCATATTTACATCTTTTTTTTCTAACTTTGCCTGAATACGTGTACATTTTATCTAAACTCATAATGGCTTTTCAAAATAAATGATTAGCCAAAAATGCAATTATTAATGTCAGAGAACATCTTTACATTTGAATTGAAATATTGTTTCTGCAGAATGTACTGTTCATATTCAAATAAAAGAGATTTGCCACAGAATCAACTGCATTTTACTATATGGTCAGCTACTGTCCACAGATCCTGGTAGATTGAGTGGGTAACTTGAAGCATTAAACAGTCTACAAAATCTTTTCTGTTCGAAAGAAGCTGTAGGTATGTAATATGAAACACAAATGGAAAAAAAAAGAAAAATTATGCATATAACTGCAATAACAGGAAGCTTAAAATTTTTGTGGAGGTTAGCATTTCTCTTATGTAACATTCTTCCTGCCAGGAATTTATAAGCTGGGAGCATGATGAACAAGTGTTATATGTTGAGAATTTAAAATTAAAGGCAAGTGGTTGATATAAATAATTTCTTATTTTTACTTGCTTTTGATACATGTTTTACAGTTTAAAGTCAAAGATATTCTGTGCATAGTTAGGTTACATGTAAATACATATGTCACTCCAAAAGTGATGCCTCCTATTTATTTCCGTGGAAACTACAACAGATACAAAGAGCACAATAACACTAGTTGATAGAGCAAATACTCAGCTGGAAAACACTTTTTCAACATAGTCACCATGTGTGCATTTTCACCAGCAACAAACAAAAGCCTACATGTCACACTTGTAAAAATCTGCAGCAGTGAAGGTGACCCACTGTTGCTGTCACCACTGTTGAAATGCACCACTCACCACCTCACTGTGCTCAGATCCACTGTTTGATCTCCAGAAACATTCAGCAAGCATCAATGAATGTCAATGGGTGCCATTTTTCCATATGGAGGAATTCAGTGACACACCTTTGCTTCATATGCACTTCCATGTCAGACGTCATTTTGTCAGATTGCCTCTCTGCTGCCATCTGTTACATGGCAACAAAATGGAACTGAATGTTGGTGGGAAGGTTCGACCTCTACCGCCATACCATCAACATCTGCCTCTGAGATCATGGGCCAACGTAATAAAAATAGGAGGCATTACTTTCAGAGCAGCCCTCATATACACTGCTCATGGCATCAGCAGAATTTACAATATATATGAGAGTAGAAGGGAAAAATGACCAGTGACAATTTGCCACCTAATATCTGATGAAAGTCAGTTCTTGCCAGCAGGCTTTTAACAACAGTTTGTGCCTTCGAACATCTCCAGACGTTTTGTTTTGTTTTGTTGTATTGATTACTTTTATATGAACCTAAGGTTTTCGTCACACAATACTAAAATCAATGGCAAAATTCACACAGACTGAAATAGTGTCAAATCAAGGCTTTATTGCTAAGGAAAAAGTGACAATTATGTTGTCCTACATATTGTGTTCAGAGAAAACAGCCACGTCCTAGGAGCTCTTCCTTCTGAATTTAACTCACTCTTGAAGGAAATGTCTTGCAAGTCAAGGCCCATTTATTCTGTTTCTTTAGACACTTGGTTGGAGTCTCTGTTGAAAATGTCCAATTTACCACCATTTCCTGTAGTGGTTCGCTGAGATGTAATGTAAACTGCTACCATTGTATACACAATCATTAATGCTTTGGAATTTTTGCAGACTTAGATGTCACACCATCAGAAAGTACTTTCATCTCCAAAACAATACAGTTTTCCTACCTGTGACTTTTAAAATACATCCTTGATCTACCTTGAATGTAAACAATCTTCAGATCATTATCATTCATATGTGTAGATACAAATACACACTAAATCAGCATTTAAACTGACTTCTAAAGTAATTTCTCCCCAGCATCTAGGTCAGGCAAGCCCATGATGGTTCCATCCAACCTCATTCTCTGGTTTTCCTCTGTAGAGGGCAGAGCCTAAGAAAAGGCAGCAGTGAGGAGACATCCCTAGCATGGAGCTGGCTTATTGGCAGGAAGGCAGCTAGGTCTTGTGCTCAGAAGCACCTGGCCTGTGCTCAGATCCTTTAACTTGGGCCACGTAATTATCTTGTGGAAAGCAGCAAAAGCCAAGCTGGGTCTAAATTGTTGGCAAACAAATAAAAAAATTAGTATTAGTGAAATAGTACTACACTATTAAATGCAAACTTTTGGGCAATCCTTCTTGGAAAGTTGTAGCATGCAATTTATGCCTTAAGAATATGTTGTACAAAAGAATGACAGTTTTTAAGAGCCATGGGTTGTTGTTGGACATTAACTGATTCTCTGAAAGTCTCCTACTTTGGTTTTGACAACTGATGTTAAGAGAAAGTCAGATTTATATGTCTTTTATCAGAAGGGCACTGAAAAATAGCTGATGTATGTATATTTGTGTATTTCCAATATCTCCATTCTGAAAAAACACCAGCCAAATCAAGAAAAAACATAAATTATTCAGAAATATTAGGACAATAATGCAATTTAACACTTCGTGAGACAGTACATTGATTTGGTATTCTCTGCTTTAGAAAATATGAGATGAGGACAAAAGAGTTTATGACAGAGTTCATATCTGTATTGGAGTTCAAAAAGTTTAATACCATCATATGAAGGTGAAGATTTTTTTTAAATACTTTAAAAAAATTATTTAAAAAAAAAATTTAAAATAAAATATTTAGTTCCTTTGAAGAAGATGCAAGTCAAATGATAGATTCTATTTAACGTCACGGCAGAGTTAGTGTGATATATTGCAGGATTTATCCAATGAAAAATGAAAGTTCTTGGTATTAGAAGAATTCCTGTTTTGTCCTTGCAAAGTCGTTAAAATTAACACCAGTAAGAACAAAAAGCTTGCTAACATGTTCTGTAGAAATGCTCACAGTTTTAGACTATATAAACAGAACATTGTCCTAGGCTGTGATCTCTGATCTTGAATCTTGGCCTTTAATTGTCAAAGGCAGTGACAGAACAAGGTTATCAAAAGTCAGCCTCAGAGCCAGAGAAAATCTGATTGCTCCCATTGAATTGCATCATTCATGTTTTACTCTCTTAGTGATATTCTGTTTCTATTTATACCACTTTAACAGAGCAACCATTTTCTTCAAAAACATTCTACATTATTAAATGTTGTTTGATATTTTGTACATTAATATACATTTCTTCTTATATATCTTAAAACATGTTAGGTGTAGGGAAGAAGAGAAAATGATGAAGAAGAGTGGGAAAAGAGCTCCAGTCATGCTATTCTGCACTGACTAAATTATATTATTGTGGCCAGCAACTTGCATTTGGACAAGTACCAGATTCTCTCTCTGCTTTGGGGAAACAAGGTTGAATCCAGTCTGGGAAAGAGGAAACATCATCCCAGGTTTTGCCTTGGAACGTGATCAGATGCTTGCAGATATACAAACATCTTCACAGAGAGGATTTGAGAGCAATTATTTGTCTGTTTAAAATCTGTACAGTGCCCAATTTTTTTCTCTATTTGGAAAAAAGTTCACAATGTTTGTAGCAGCACAAGCTGACTTAATGAAAGATCGTAAACCTACATTACTTCTACTATGTTTCTCTTCAGCTTTACCTACAAGGACCAGGGATTCTCTATCTGAAATATGGCTTGAGCAGCTGGAAACTCAGCAGGCTGCAATGAACCCAGGAACAATAAAGATGGCTATAGCTTCTATACGTCTTTCATTGATTTTAATTAATTTTCCCTGTGGAACAATTTCAAAGCTCCTCTAGTAATTCAGGTGATATTTATAAAGCCTAAGAAAGTTGTATTCTGAAGAGAGTCATTAATTATAGAGCATAACTTCATCGCTTTTTTTTTGCCTGTTTTGCAATCAACCTGCTATTTATGCCTTTAATTTTATGGCACATTAGGCTGCTACATAGTTTTAAATAGCGTATGTCTAATTAATGCTGCCTGATTTCATCAACACACATGAGCTACTCCTTCTGGCACCTTTCTTTCATTATCAGTGTGCCAATATTGTTCAGATGTGGTACATAACAAGCATTATTTTATCCTCGATGCACAAATTGTAACCTTATCTTGTGATGTATAACTACTGGAAAAGTCCTTAAATAAAAAATGAGACTGTAGTCCCATGACAAAAGACCAAGAATGCATGCAGGTCACACCTGTCATTTCCACAGCTGTATAAATTTGATTTGCCACAAAGCTGGTTAATTATTTTGATCGTTGAATCAGTCTAGTCAGGAAAGGAGAGAGTATTAAACAAGAGCATTGATCAGCTTGGGATGTGCCTGTGTGAAAGTAATTAGTTTGATGCATGTTTTAATCAAAACTGAATGCATGTGGCATTTGCTAGATATTACTTCTGATCACGCGTAGAATAAATGTTTCTTCAACAATTTTAAAGTCCTTTAAGAAATGTAATTTTGGTGCTTACAGTGATCCTGATAAGTGTGGCCATTAAGTTTCTCAATGAAACATAACTGTGAGTCCATTGTATTTAGGAACACAAATCTTTGTGACAGATCTTAAAACTGCCAGGCCTGGATACGTATAGTGAAGTTCATAATAAGCATCGCTGACGCTCACATGCTAAATCCATCAGCATTAGCCAAAAAAGGGGAAATGCTAATCTGTCTGATAAACAACCCACATACACACTGTTTAATCTTTCTCTGCTTGTAAAAATTGTCATAGGTAATATTTTTAAGCTTCTATAATTGTTAAGTATGTAATCAGTACAGCTTACTAGGGGAGTACTCTGCAGTCTGTTCACAGCGCTTAGTGCTAGACTGGTTAGCACCGAACTAGCCTATTCAACAAACGGACACCTCAGAGGCTATGTGAAACTGAAGTTGGAGCATAACCACTGCAGATCACTAAAAAAAGTTTCCATATGTCAAAAAGTTTGTATGGATTTTGAGAAATGAAATTATAGATCTTTTTAAAGCAAAGGGTAATTTTATGTTAATTCAAAATAAGATCACAAATGCTCTTTTTATTGTATGCATCTTAAAATGAATAAAGCTATATATAAGTATATATATCTATGTTTAGTGGCTGGTTTGTTATCCAGTTTGTGCAATTTCTACTTATACTGCCTAGTACAAAATCCTGTGAATATATTAATCCCTCTTTATCAGAACTAAGCTGTTGCCAGCTGTGGTTTAAGAAGATATCCCCTTTGTAGCAGATATGTGCTGACAGTATTTATCGTTGGAATCCTCGTACAAGGTGTTTATCATGGGCTATGTGCTTCCAGGCTAATGCAATTTTTCTCATTTGAACATAGCCACCTATCATAAACATACCCTATACATGAGATGTAATTATCTGTCAAATCTCCAATTGGAAACACTCAGAATCTTTTTCTGAACCAGCATCCAGTGAAGCCTCGAGGAGGAAAGTTTTGCTGGGGCATGATGATGATTTCCATGGGAAGTTCATTTGGGGTAAGAGAGTCTCTGTTTCACGAGTAAAGTACATCACCAGCCTTTACTGGGGGGTGCTCTGGGTCAACTGTGAATTTTATCAGAAATCGTGTACTTCATCAGTACACGATTACATGGCAAGGAATTTGCTCTGCATCTGTCCTTGGGTTTGGAAGGCCATTCAACCTTTGTTTTGAAAATCGTGTTGCACCATTGCACCATTATAGACATGGAAGAAGAAGGAGGATGAGAAAGTCTGACCTATGCATCACAATATCTATCATTTCGTAAGTCAGATGGGAGAGAGGGAAAGTACCGTTCCCAGTTAAGAATCGGCAGTGGTATCCCACAGATTACAGCTTTGATTTTCCCCTTGGCTCTGCCCTTAGGCAGTGATGTGATTATGGTCTCAGTAGCTCTTTCTGGCTTGCTTAATCCTACCAGGAGAGATCCAAATTGTTCAGTAATAACACAGTCATCACATTAGTCATACAGTTTGACACCAGCATGAAAGTCAAACTACTTATAAGCTTTTTCCTGTCTTTACTACACAATTGTTACTTCTGTGTGAAGAAGATAGATATCTCTTCCAGCATAGCAACTTATGTTTAGAGATAAAAGTTCAATGTTTTTATTTAATTGACATATTAGAAATTTGAAATTAGAGATAACTGTTTTTGACTAAGAAATTAACTATGATGTGGCTTTCTTCAAGCTACTTGCATTGGAAGGATATGTTGTTGATACACATCAAATTGCTTGCCATCCTCTTCAGTTAGAGTGAATTTACAAAATCAGGTTTCCCTGAGGGCAGAATCTATCAATAGCATGTTTTCACATGGCTTCGAGTTTCTGCCAGCCAACAGTTCCTACTGTTGCTTGGTTTTGGCTTTTCCTTAGGATCATGACTTCAAAATTATGATGAATTCCTACTGTCTCTTCATTTTTATTTCTCGTTTTAAAATTGTAATAGAACAAGTTCAAGAGAAAAATTACAGATATTTGCTTTTATGATGCTTTCTGTAAATACCAACACTGAAAAAAACTACTAAAGCAGTAAGACTGTTGAGACAGTTTTGAAAATGCTGTGTATTTTTAATATGTAAGCATAACTGAGCATTATATTATTTGCACTAATTTCTTTCAATATTTGCCTTTTGTAAACTAAAGCAACTCATCTAGTAGTAGTAACAGCAAGGACTTTGTATAATACAACATCTAAAGGGTTGAGTTCTGCCTATCTCACAAATTCTTCATCACTATAGTTAGTTACGGAGTAAGCTGAGCAGAAAGCCATTTTGAATTTTAAAGTGTTAGCAATAAACGTCTGTTTGGATCGTTTAAACTTCACATTTATACTTTATCATTAATAGGGAGGACTTGAGTATGCAAGCAATAAATGTTACAAAAAGAGAACTCATTAGTCAAATCCTTTATGTGGAGAATTTTGAGTCCAAGTCTCTTAGCTCCTGAGAGAGTTGTTCTTCCTGAGAGACAAGTGATATGCATACAATTTCCTAATTGTATAGCTATGAGCAGGAATTCAGGGATGCAGAAATTGAAAAACAGGCTAAGATAAAGTGAGTATTATAAATAAAATACCTTTAAAAAAAAAAAAAACACATCACTGCTAAGATCAGTTGTTCCTATCTGCATTTCTGCATGTATTTGAAAAAAAAAAAAAAAAAGAGCAGTCCCTTCACAAACAAAGTCACATCCTGTTTCCCATTTGTTTCATTTTTCTCCTTCACACTTCCTTCTCTCTCAGCATCACTTTGTATGGTAAACAGACGAAAGAATTGTAATCTTCTCAGTCAAGGTCATACCAACTCTACAACCATGTTACAGCTGGTCCAAAGTACCTCAGCTGTATCTGGGCATTCGCTATCCTCTATATAAGGTCAGATGTCCTTTCTTTCATTAAATATCTAAGTGAAGGCTGATTAACTCAGACCTTCCCTTGTTTCCCTTCCTTAAAACCTCCTTTCAGGCTCTGTGATCTTACCTGTATCTTAAATATTTTAGAAACAATCATTTCCTCAAAAAAGTCAGACCACTTACTTATTCCAAATTTTCATTCTTTGCTAATGGTTTTACTGGTGATAGCTGAAGATGAATGTTCACCCTAATTAACCAATTTTTAGAGAGGTAAGAGATATGACTTTCCTATATCAACTTTATTTTTCTATTTTATTACTTTATTTTTCTTTATATTGAATATGAATCAGGGATGGATATGTCTGCTGCATTCATATTTAGTGACATATGCACAACGATAGGTACTAAATTTGAAAAAAACTAACATGTAAAGATTTTGCAAGCAAAACTGAAGAAAATAATATAAGCTACATATGGATAATTTATGCCTGCAAGTCTTAAATGTTACAAAGTGAAATATGCAATTATTGGATGTATTACACATAACTATGTTGAAATCTAAGTATCTTCAGTAGCAACATTTGAGAATGCAGTAAATAATTGTTCATTTTCTCTCAGAAGTTACAAAGCAATACATTAAACTATGACATTTCTCTCAGGAGAATATGTCATGATTGTTTTGTGCTTGACAGTGGCTTTATCTTACAGGCCTCAAAAAGGAGATCGACCAGTAAATGTATTAAGTCACAGCACAAGGAGCATCCATGCAGTCAGGAGGAATATGCACAGAGCTCAGCCTGAGCATGGTATAAGTGGGACTGACAGGGCTGGGTGCAGAGATGGAGTGTGAAAAGGCAGCATTTAGGAGAAGGTGACACTAATCAAGTATATTGTATCACTGAGTTCACTAAGCTCAGAGCTGCAAAGTCCACACTTAAGTGCTTGTTGACAAACTGCAACATGTTTTTAACATCCATATTTCTGAGGTTTTCTTTGTAGAGGTTAGGCAGCAAATAACAGTGTATCATATCAAGAGGTTGTGTTGGTTTCATATCTCCTATACTTGAGCAACTCCTAGGCTATTTAGTGGATCTTCACTGATTTACCAATATGAAATTAGATGAGCTTGTTCTGCTCAGAGAAGAGAAGGCTCCGGAGAAACCACATTGCAGCCTTCCGGTACTTAGGGGAGCTTATAAACAGGAGGAAGACTGACTTTTTACACAGTCGGATAGTGATAGGACAAGGGGGAATGGCTTTAAACTGAAAGAGGGGAGATTTGGATGCCTCCCTGGAGGCATTCAAGGCCCGGTTGGATGGGGCCTTGGGCAATCTGATCAAGTGGGAGGCAACTCTGCCCACGGCAAAAGGGTTGGAACTAGATGATCTTTAAGGTTCTTTCCGACAGAAGCCATTTTGTGATTCTATGATTTATCGGCCAATTCACAATTGCGTCATATAGAGGCTTCCTGAAAATGACTTAGATCATTGTATCCATAACGATTATAGACTGTCTTTGCTGAGAAAAACAGGAGAAAGGCATGGGCTAGGAAAAGCTTTTTGAGGGTTCTGAGTGATTAATTGAAAAATAGAGCTCACAGTTTATAACTTACCCAGATCCAGCAATATTGTTCAATGAACAAAAGTTGAAGAAAAACCTGATTCTTTTTCATGAAGAGGAGAGAGGCAGAAGCAAAACACAGACTGTTGTTGTGTCAAATCCGCAGAGCAGCTGAGCTTGCCTGGTAATGACTGAAAAGCTTCAAGAATGGTACTGCTGGCCCTGAAAGAAAATCCTTATCTCAAGGTCCTAGTAGGGGCTACGTGTCTTGAGAGGCGGTCAAGATAGCAGCTTCTACTACTTCTCAACAGGTACTTTATTAAACATAGCAGCAGTCCACTGGCATTGTTATAAAAGCTGCTGCATGAACAGCGTGTAAACTAAAAAATTATCAGTTTGACAATAATATGATAATATATAATTTAATTACAATTATTATTGTAATATAGTAATACAGAATGCAGTAAGAACTTAGTGGTAGTTAGTTTTACTAGATGCTTCTAATAAGCTGCACTTCTTAACCTACATTGCTCTTAATAATTTTGGTCCATGACACGAACAACAAAGTTATTCATAGCTCAAGACTAGTCTCCTTATCATTCAGGTTCAAGGAAGCACCCATTCTTGTGGATGCATGCTCACTGGAAATCCACAGACATTTTCTATCAGTGAAGCTCTGAGACATGATTTCAGGATATACCATTGTTCTCTCTTTAGACAAATAACAGTACTTCAAGGGATAGTACCCAGATATCAAGATTTCTTTTTTTACTACCTGTGGGATGAGCATCTGCCAGTCTTTTGTAAGAAAAACAGCTGTGTATATTTGCATCTTGTAATAATTGCAATCATTTAAAGGTATAGTAGTTTTTTTTTGTTATATAGCAGAAAATTTACAGGAATAAGGGCTAATGAGTTACTTTGCTCATCCAGTATATTCAGCTACAACAATGGAGTTAGAGGTTTGGTTTGGTTTGGTTTTTCTTGCAGATTGCACATTATTGTGTTTACAGATCTGACTTTTTTTTCTGAAATTCATTATTGATTCAGTTGTAATCCAAAAAGAATTTACATGTCAGCAATAATCCATTTCCTTTCAGTGGCGTTAGAGCTAAAGAAAAATACATCTGGTTTCTGGTTCTGTCTCCCTTGTTATGGGAGAACCTAAATTCAAAAATACAAAATACATTAATACAGTAGTGTGCTTACACATGTTTGTAGGAATAAAGCCTTATGAAACCTTTCACATATTCCAAAGAACTGAAGGGAAGTGGCCACAAGATTTGGAAATAGGCAGTAGGAACAGCTCCACATACATCCTTCTCACTCCCTATGTGGACTGGAAATTGAGCTAGGACAACTGAGCTTCGGACATCCATTGCAGCGCCCCTTGTTAGTTGGCTTGTGTGCTGTAACCCCTTTGGACTACTCAGCTTGCATCTGGCAGCATGGACTCACTTCAGATGCACCACAGGGACAAATGCCACTGTGAATTTTTCATAAACCTATGCTGATCATATCTGTGCTATCATATAGTAATGTGCTTGTTTATCAGTTTCATCTTAATTCAAATTTTTCAAATATTCAAATTTTTGGCAATTACTTTCCCAATTCCGTATGGAAACACAAAGAAGATGGTGGAAGATAGAATGGTGTTTAATTTTTCCTAAATGATTAGGTTTAAATGGCTTGCCTTTTTACAGTAATCAGTTTAGAGATGAACATAAATTATGAATTCTCAGTTTCGGTTGCTCAGTGGGTGAAGCCCTTGGGGCCAATAGAAACTGTGGCACTGTCAAGATTATTTTACAGACTGATTGTAGGGAGAAAACTCTGCTGTTATTCTTATTTAAAACAGTTTACAGTTTCACATCTTATTCTTGGAATGTAACTCAGGTATGGCCCTTTCAGTAAAAGGAAGCTGTTGCTGTTAATCTGTGACAAAAATACTTATTTTATTACTGAACCATGTCATACAGTGACAAAATCAGTACTTCAACACTGGAGAAATCTCTATGAAATTTTTCTGGTTGTGTGGACACACCTCCTCAGTGTGTTGTCCCTTGCTGTGACGTGACGTGACATGGCTGGATGCAGTGTATGTAAGGCCAGAGGTCCCAGTGGCTTGAGTGCTTGCATGCCAAAATTGATGCGGGGCCTGAAAGGTGGAGACCCATTCCTACTGAGCTGACACTATTCATTTCCAGATGGTACAACAAATATGAAATCTCATGACCAAATACGACCTTGCTTATGACTGCATTGGCTCCAGCTGTTTATAGGGACACCTATCAAGTGTGTTCAGTCTTCATGATACGGTTGGGTGTAAGGACGTTCAGCTGTTTTGTCGCTTATTAAGAGAAGAAAAAAAACAAAGGATTCTCCAAAGTGATCAGCAAATGGAAATTCCTGTTCTTGGGACTGAAAAAAGAAAACAAAGAGTACTGACTTTTGCAAGTGTGTGCAGGAGAAAAAAAGAGGAGAGAGATCTGAATTTTAAAAGTAAATATAAGTTCAGCTCTTCACAAAATGCAGATGGTTCTGTGGTTCCATTTTATTGCTTTTAGGTGTGGTTGTTTCTTTTAATACTGGCACATAAATTCATAATCTGTTTAATGACTGAAAGAATTATTTCCAAAATGCAGACTTTTGGAGTGTTATATCTTCCCCTTTGCCACCTCTGCAAAAGCACAGACCTTTAACTTCATGCCTCCACTCCCTCTATGTATATAGATTTAATGCTGCAAGTTTTTTGTGCAGTTTCTGTTGCTGGATAAAATGAAAGTTAAGGAAATAATTTATTAGATAAGTAGATACAAATATACCTCACAGAAAGTAGAATAACACCATTTTATTTTTTAAAAATGTATATTTACATTAGATTAAACTTGAAAAATTGGTGTGTTTTCTGATTTAGTTTTTATTGAAGTTTTTGGTAGTTTTCCTTCTATTGCTGGGATGCCACTGGCGGAACTCTAGAATTAACTATATGAGCAAAAGACCCATGATTCACTTCTTTCCTGGTATCATCCTATATCAAAATAGATGTTCATGTTTAATTTTTAGTAGAAGTTGTGAAAGCAAAGACTAGTGAAAACCTCCATAATATTCTGCATAAATGACAATCTGTAGAAGTACAAAATATTGCTAAATATATATTTTTCTTTTAAAATATTAATATTTTAATTATTTCCATACTATGTTCATACATACCCTAAGTATAAAATATCTATATTTAAACTTACAAAATTAGGAGGATTAAATATTTATTTGTTATTTTAAGCTTAATTCAAATTTTGAATATTCCTCATTTTAATATATAAATAAGAATTACTGTTAATAAATTAGGATGACTTATAAACAAATATTATAGAAATATTCCTCTAGCAAGGAATGTATGTTATTTTTTATGTTATTTGTATTTTCCCCCAATTTAAAAATCATAACATAAAATTTGAATTCAGCTAAAGATGTAATAAAAATCTTTCCTAGATTAGAAAAACTTGGAGCCTGGCAATCTGTGCATGGGGGATGTTTTTCATATGGAAATTCTCTGACAGTTAATTCTTTTGATAACACATGAAAAATGCGTTTGAATGTTTGCAAATACAAGATTACATGCATGCTCTGTAGAGCTTCATTATACTCCAGTGTGAAAATCAAGGCCTTAGTTCTGTCCTTAGAGCCCAAGCAGCTATCTGTGCTGCACTGCTGTTGCATGCTCTCACACATGCCAGAAAATGTTTCACAGGCAGCCCACAGACTAGTGTGCAAGCTGCCTGTGAAGCCGTCAGAGGTTCACAGACAGGCAGAAGTAAAGCTGGATGTATCCAGTTTATGATCATTAGGATACCTGAGTGGAATATTTATATTCTTAATGGGCCAATCTTGATTCAAGTGTCCTCCTGTTCCCTATATCCTACAAAACGGGCTGTATCCCTCTCTGTGTCAGTGACAGTACTAATCTCTACCATTTTGACTCGTGGCCCAGCAGAATAAAATGTGCCGTGCACCATCCATCATGACCATCCTCATTAACATGTATCACTGGTGGTAGCCTATCCTGAAGAACCTGTTGAACTCAAAACTCAGTCGCTGTTATTTGCAAGAGGATCTTCTTCTCCCTTGGGCATAGTTCTTCATACTCAGCTGTATTACCCACTTTCCCAAACTGCAACACACATCAAAGAAATAAAACACACAAGTTTTAATTTAGAGATCACAGCCAGACACTAATTATTCTATGTAATAACTTGTCAGCATGTTTACTTTGCACATCTTGGAGAGAGTGGTTAATATACTTTAAATATTTGAGGGAGGCCTGGGCAGCTGTGATCTCATGAGTGCAGTAGATTTGAGCACTGTTTTTATTTAGAAGTGTCTAGAATTAAACTAATTTTTTGGATGTAAATAAAACCAAGATGGAGCGCTCTGGGTTACTTGCTGCAAACCAAAAAAAAAAAAAAAAGCAGTTAGAGCAGCTTATATTTCCAGACAAACCTAAATGAATAACTTCACTGAAGGAAAACACGAATCTGCTCCAAACAGTGATGTATCCCTCCCACATCAGAGCTTGGGAATATCTTGAAGTGAGCATTGGTTTTCTGGTGGGTAACTGATGCTTGATCATCACAGGCATTCCATGTTCTAGTTCATGATTTTCTATTAATCTCAGTCTTCAGAACTCTTTAAAGTGTAAAATAAAAGCATTTAGAGAACAACACTACAATAAAGGAAACGATGTGCACACAAAAAGGGTTAGTTGCCATTATTGATCCTGGAAACCATTATGATGGTGACTCTATATCCTAGTGAGTGGCATAAAATGAAGTAATGAACACATTTACTACAATTCATTGCTTCACAGTGTTGTTTTTGTTCGAAAGGAAAATAAGCTGGGATTGGGGGGCAGTTGCTGCTAAGACAGCAATGAGGTCCTGTTTGTGGCATACTGACTGGACAGTGCAGATCATTCAATGCCATGCACTCTCTACAGCCATTCTCTGTACAACATTTGTTTTTCCACAAATTCAGTTGCAACCATCACATAAACAGTTAGAATTTCCTATTATCACTTCTGGAACCCCTTCATTACAGGCAGTTACATCCTGAGTCCCTGGGAGGCTTTGTTGTTATATGTACTTTTCCCTCAAATAAGGCAGCTCAAGATGACGTTGACCACGTGAGTGAGCAAGAGGCAAAGGTAAAAGGCCACAGTGTTTTTCCTTCTTATGAGTTTACTGGATTCCATCTCAGCATGTTTAAAAAAGAAAAATAAACTTATGTTGTTATACAATATATGACTGAAATATGAAGAATTACAACACTGACAACAAATTCAACTAACAAATCTGATCTTACCAGTGACTTAAGCAGACACATTAACACAAAGAGCTTTCAAAACTGACTTACAAAGTTGTCTGCTTTCTTACATGAGTACTGCTTTTCTATTCTGGCCTAATTACTGAGAAAAATAGGTACAAATATTTTTTGTGCAGGTATGCCCAGTCAGCGTTAGGCTGTTGGGCCAATGCATATCAAACCAGTATAAGTATTTCCACGGTTTAGTTGTTGTATCTCTGGCTATGCTTTCAAGTGAAAAATATGTCATGATGTTAACAGCAGTGTCTGATAAGGAGCTGAATATTAGGAAGTGAAAGATTAGGAGACAGTGTGCTGAAGCAATGTTGTGTTGAATCACACTCATTTTTATTCAGGGAAATTATTCAGCCCAGTGCTGTTCTCTGGCCATTTTTGTTTGCTGCAATGAAAGGTTTATGGATCTTCTTCTAGACATTAACAGAATTAAAATAATGATGGTATGGCTTTAAAAACTCTGCTTGCATCTTTCCATGTATTCCCTTCCTCATTTTAAATGACAGGCTTGAGATTAGTGGTTTATGCAGCATGTCCACAAGATTAATGTTTCCAGGTGAGCTTAGAGAGCCATTTCATTTGATCAGCCACTGAAATTTCTCATTGCACTGAAAAAAAAAAAAAAAAAAAAAAAAAAACAGCAACAAATCTAAAAGCTGCAGGTACTGACGGTTCAGAGGTTCAGACAGGTCTACGCCACCAGTCTTCCCTTAACAATAACAACAGATAACAATTTCAGATATGACATTGCTGAGGATAAAGGATGTAAAGGATGTTTTATTTGCTATATTAAAGCAATTGACTCCAGCATCCACTTAACAGCAATAATTTAACTCCAAGTTCAGGAATTCAATATGCCTCAGTGTTTCCTTGCAACCTTTTATTTCCAGAAACTGTGTAATAAAGGTGAATTGCAGAACTTAACAAAAAAATTTCCAGTTGAAAATGCATGCTTATGTTGTGAATGTTCATATGTAAGCATACATGTATAAATATAGGAGGGGAAAGGTAAATACAGCAACATTGGATTGAGTTTAGAAACCTGGGTGAAAATTTTAATCTCGGGGAGGATCTATTTCAACTTCATGCCCATGTTCCAGAAGAAACAACCTGGCTTCCAACGAAAACCTGTACCAAAATAAGGATTATGTCCTCCTGGCATAAACCCCCAACACTGTCAAGGAAGAGAATGTCTTGTCTAGCTCTCTATATTTCTTACGGCAGTTGAAGTAGAAATTAATTACTGAAGCCTTTTTACAAACATTTGTTCTGAGTGTATACATGTGGTTTATTCAGATCACATGTTCTGAAGAAACAAATTGGAAATCTCATTGGCCCAAAAATTTCTGATGAAAAGAAGTCAGAGTGGAGGAGTTCTTGGTTCTTACGTTCCCTGAACCAAAATGAATAGAAACCTATTGTTTGTATGGCAAAGCTAAAGAAGACAGAAAATGTTACTAGGAAGCATAGAAGAATGCGGATCCAGTTAATGCTAGAGTAATGCCCTGTGTATGCTCTCTTTTGTAGCACTTTTAATATTCAGATTGGATTTAAGAAGTTTCAAAATAATTACTTGATTTTCTAAAATTATTTTTAGAAACCTGTTAGGAGGACAGATCCATAACTAACACTCCTATTTTATTATGTTGGCTCATGACATCAGAGGCAGATGTTGGGGGTATGGCACTAGAGTTTGAACTTTCCTGCCAATATTCTGTTCCATTTTGTGTGACAGATGGCAGCAGAGGGGCAGTCTGACAAAGTGGCATCTGACATGGAAGTGTGAGTGTGTATGAAGCAAAGGTGTGGAATTGAGTTCCTCCATGTGAAAAAATGGCACCCACTGACATTTATTGATGCTCACTGAACAGTTATGGAGACCAAACAGTGGGTGTGAGCACAGTGAGGTAATGGGTGGTGCATTTCAGCAGTGGTGACAGTGGTCACCCCTGCTGCTGCAGATCTTTACAAGGGCAGCATGCAAGCTCTTGTTCATCTCTGGCAAAAATGCATAGCTAATGGTAGTGACTGTGTTGAAAAACAGTGTTTTGTAGCTGAGAATTTGTTCTATCAAATATTGCTAGGGTGCTCTTTGCATCTGTTGTAGTTTCATGGAAATAAATAGGAGGCATTACTTTCGGAGTGACCTATGTACAATGCTTTCTGCTAGTGATTCAAAGTGTAATCAAATAATATCAGTAATAACATAAAGTATACATTTAACCCTTTGCAAGAGAATTTCTGAAGGAGCATTTAATGTGTACTTGCATGCAAGACCAAACAAAGTCACAGTAGCAGACAGCAAAAGTCAAATAAGTTGAAGTGAGAAGAATGATTTGATTTTTTATGTTTATGGAAAATATTTTTGACAAAGCTTCTAAGATTTTAGTTGTTATAATGGTTAAAGATAACAGTAATTGTAAAAAGGATTGAGAAAATGAAAGAAGGGGGGATTATAAAGCCAAAACAGAGCTCATTTGTTGAGAAATACTTTTTTCTGTTAAAAAAAAAAAAAGCAAAAACACTAATATTCTATATTATTAAGAATAATGGAGTAATTGGGCATTTATGTGATTAGCAAGGCTACTCACAGTATTACTGATTTTCAGTTCTACCTAATAAAATCAGTATAGAAGGAAAGATAAAACATTATTTAGGATTAAAGCTAATCCTAAACTGTTTAGCTTTTTAGAAGGGAGTCATGTTGGGATAAGAGAATGGAGAAAAAATGATCTTCTATCTAACTAGCCTGAGGTTCTTATGTCTCCTTGCAAAAGATCGAGGGCTGCTGGAGGCAGAAAACAAGTTTATGAACCATCAGTCTGACAAGACATTTCATTTCTCTATTCTTATCAATTATTTTTATATTTTGTTTGCAGAAATGCCAAAGTAAGCAGAAAGAAAGTGCACTGTACATAGTTCATTTTAAAGCTTGTCAGTCTTTCCAATTATTATATGTCCTGCTACTTCAGTAAGCTTCTATGCAATTGCAGTTTGATTGGTAATATAAATTGGATCCTCTGGGGAAATGCATGCATTGGCAATGAAAGAGTTAAAAATGTCTAGAATTTGAATATTGCTTATACAAAAATATTAGATTTGAGATATTGTGTGCAATACCTCCGCAATATAAATTACCTCCACAATAATATTTCCTCCCATGTGCCAAATTTCAGTGGATTTATCTCTGCTTCTGTTGTCATTTTAGTATGTTAATAAAAATCATACACTTTAGAATATTCTCAACAAAGTCATAGGATATATTCCTTTGTAGCACAGCTATGTTACTTTGCAATACTAATACAGCAATATTGTTAAAAAAAAAAATTAAAGTTATTACCTGAAAACATAGATAATTCTGTGGCTTTCCATCAAATGTCTTACAATGTTTTTGTTACGAAGACAAAACCTGATAGAACTTTAATATATGGTAGTTAGAACAGAAATTTCCATAGTGTTGGCACAGAAAAATTACCTCAAGTGAAATGCTTGAAGACTTGTGCTATGTGACTCCAAAGTGTATTTGGAGCTTGAAAAGAACCTCTTCTACAGATTCTGTTATCCAGATAAACCTTGAACATGAAAATCAGAAGCAGAAAGAGAGAATATAGAAAGGAGAATTGAACCGCTAAAAGCAGTTGAGAATCCTCACAACCTGATCTCATTATTTGTTTGGGGCAGAGGACTTGTTCAAGTGAGAGGGGACCAAGATAAAAGCTGAGCTCCCCGTAGAGAGGAGAGCAGTGAAGTGTAAAGGAAGGATTCCAGGACAAATAAAAAGGATAAAATCAGACATGTTTGGGAGAGGAAATGGAGGAAGTGCGCTTGGGTACGCGCTCCCTCCCAGCCTCCTGTGATCTGCAGACATCATTTTTAAAGAGCCTCTAGCATGTAGGAATACCCTGAAGGTCTGAGCTGCCCTTGAAGATTTTCACGATAAAGCATATGAAAAATGCTCTGATCCCTCAATGACAGCTGTTATGCCAACAAAACCCTGGTGCAGAGGCAGGTACAACAACCAACCCTTCAGAGAGGCAGCTTTGCCCTCTCACCCCTTAGCTCCTTGGAAGTGTCCAGGGCTGCTGCAAGGGCATGCAGAATGAGCTGTGCTGTGGAAAACACTGCCCTGGTAACAATACACCTTGTGCCACCCAGAAACACTTGGGAAAAATTACTGTTCAAAATGACGAAGAAATACACTTCAAATGTAAGCATATTTTGTTGGAATGTTCAAGAAATATTATCTGCAAATACAGATAAAATATTGGAAGTTTTTGGCAGAAAAAAGAAATTGCTGTCATTATGATTATTTTGAGAAAAATAGTTTTTGTTTGTGATTGCATTGATAAAGTTGACAATCTGCAAGAAAAACAGTGAGAAAGACAAAGAGATGGGGCAATGGCTACAGTGAACTCTTTTGTATTCTGCAAATTTCAATTGTCATGAAAAACTATTGCTTGGAGCATTAAGCTAACGTTAGTAAGAGAGTTAGATAAAAGCCTGTGGGGCAAGGAAAGTAGCCAAGCATTGGGGAAAAAACATATTTTGAGGAAGAATTGAAAATTACTGGGGTTAAGGGCATGTTCCCTAGAAAAAATCATGTTGAAATATGAAAGTTACACGAGAGACTTTCATACTCTATCCTAACTATGCTGTTTAATGTTGTTGCTTGAGGCTAATTGCAATACCAAGAAACTCAGACATCTAGCCAACATTAACCTTTGTCTGAGTCTCATGGTAATAACTATCTTTTGTTACCAAAGAAAAGCAGCAGAGTTTGTTGGCTGCTGCCCTGTAATGACTGTGCTTGATCTGAAAGAAGACAGTTTCTCTATTTTCTTTTCATAAACAGCATCTTTATTATGATCAAGAGAAGCCAAAGAGAGAAGGATGTTCCTTGCACACCTCACAGTTTGGAAAAAGCTGTAACTCAAGGACCAGTTCTGTTTCCCATTAATGGCAACAATGAGTAGCTACATTGTGAGCAGGTATTATCATCACATAAGAGTCCCTGCCTGAACTTTTTTTCCTGAAAGTAGCAGGCAGTTCCTGATGTACTTTTCCATTGCTTTCCTACATCCTTATGGCAATGTTGATCTTCTGCATTTGCAGAATTAGTCAAGCCATGTGTTAAACAAGCACATGACAGGTAGAAATACTGTTCTTTGCATGGGGAACAGGGCAGATGAAAACTCATTTAAATTACAAGGGCCTTCCTACAGGAAGACAACACTTCCCTGCTTCTAGATTTTGGCTTTGATTTCGGCTTGTCGTACATTGATTTTGGCTTGTCATACGTTGACAGCCAGCTTTATGGCCAACATGACACAAACTAAATCAGAGGTTTTCAGAGTTAACACCCAAAATCCTGCAGGTCTACAGATAAGTGGCTATGGCCAGCTAGTTCCCTGCAGAAAAGTCTGAATCTCTTGCACCCACAAAACAGCAGCATGGATCTTCCTGTAGAGGAGCCTGCCAATCCAGTGCTAAAGAGAGGAAAGAGTGGGGAGGATTGTTGCCAAAAGCGCTTTCTTTCCAAAGGAAGCACTTCATAAGACATGCTCTTTTCTTATTGTGTCTCCTCCCCTGCGGCCCAGTATTCCAGAGTGACTCCTGCCCACAGGACTTGGTCTGCAGGGATTTGAGCAGTGGCAGAGAGACAGTTTGACAGGTCTCAGACACAGCCTCTGCAATTTCAGTGAAGACCTTGGGAAATACTCAAGAGGCCACAAAATGAGTGTTGTATGCCTCTCTCCGGACATGCTGTAGGCCACTGCTGGTTGCACACCCAACAGAGCCAGGAGGTGCTGCCAAGTGACTGAGCCATTACTTGGAGTGGGAGGACAGACGTGGCAGGATGCAGACAAAAATCAAGAGAGGCCAATGTTCTGCATTAGCTGTGAAGTAGGTAAAGTCTCTTCTGCAGCTTTGGGAGAGGTTGCCATCCTTCAGTACCCTGAAGGAACTGTTTGTGGATAGACAGGACAGGATTTCCTCTTTTAGGTGTCGCCTGTCCTCGCACCAATCTGATTCTCCAGGAAACAGAAGGTAACTTTCCAGCAAGACAGCACCTGGCACTTCTTTTACTGAATGGTGTTGAGGATGATAGCTTGTATAATTCTATAGCCTCATTTCATTCTAGCAGTATTTAATGAAAGAAGAGATGGCTGAAAAAAGCAATTTCATATACCATTCAACAAGCAGCTTTTTCTGTATGAAGCATTAACAATAGCTGTCATCTTTGTACAAAAAAAAAAAAAAAAAGGCTTCCAATTATTTCAGTGCTAAGAGAAAATCCAAATTCAGCTGAGAGCCTCAAAAGCAAATTATTTTTAATACTATTATGGAAAAGGGAGATGTGTGACCCAGACCTTCATTTAATATTTTACTAACCATGAAAGTTAATTTGAGTTTGTGTTCAATTTTCTGGGAAGTTGTATAATTTTGGCACAGGATTGAACAGAACTGAGAGCTGTCTTCTCCTCTGCATTTTTCCCATTTTAGTGCTAGAAATGGGGAAACACACAATTAATTTAACATAGAAAAAAGTCTGTGATGTAAAAAATGTCAGATGACTTCATTAAAATTCCTTTAGTACGCAACAGGGAGGGTATATATAGCACTGGCAAAGGAAAGAATATGAAACAAAGACAAATTAGCTTTAGTTTTGCTGATGTTCATTTATGCTATTAATCACATGACTAGAGGCTTCTCTAAATCTCATCTACCTCTTGATCTTTCTTCTCTATCCTATATACTTTGAGCCATGTGAAAAAAAGAAGGAAATGCATTTTGTTCTTCCTACACCCCTATCTATCTGGATATAAACTGTGCGTTCACTGTATGAATTCTTTCTCTTACATTAACTTTAATTACTATTTTGACAAGTTTCCAGTTTTTCATGCAATTTTGGCGTCTAGCACTTCAGTTAAATGTTGATCTAACACAGAGCTAGCTAGCCTGGAAGTACACGACAGCCTTTTCGATCAAAATTTTAAGTCAAGAAACTGTGGAAGTTTTCAAGGAATGTCCCTTCAACCATTCACAAGAATGAGTGGAAGAACATCTGATGAAACATGGAAATTATCTCTTGTACTACAGAGGTCTTTACATTTTTCTTAGTTCCAGGTCCTTGTTCCCGGTCTTGCTGACATGGAGCCCATGCTCAGCAGCTATGTCTATAATATAGATACCTGAGACTGTTCTCTTCCATGGGGTCTTACCTTGAAAAGAAAAGTGGCCACAGCTAAAGGGACAAGTAGCAATGGTTCCTAGCTCATGTCAATTCTCTGCCTATATCCAGAAATTGCACAGGAGAGCACTTTGTTTCTTGAGGATAAAAGTCATGTCAGGAACCACTCTAACAATTCAATGCAATAGAGAGCCAAGTTCTAGTGCCTGGGAATGGAACTATTTAATTTTGTAGTAAACAGGTAGCCTGATAAATGGTCCCTAGATTTACAAGAGAAAGCCCATAAATCTCAGTTTTCATGTGTTGAGCCTGTGCTTGTTGAATCTGCTAGTTTACAGCATTTGTTTTTCAGAACAAAACTGGTTGATTGACTGACTATTTTTCCCAACAATACTATTAAAAGAATCTGAAGGACATTTATACTGAGGGGTACTGTGTTATCGGTTGGCTCAGCAGATAGCTGAGTTCCACACAGTTATTCACTCACCCTCCCCCCTCCCCAAATGGGATGGGGGAGAGAAGTAGAGAGATATGCAGTAAAACGCGTGGGTTGGGATAAATGCTATTTACTAAAATAGTAAAGAGATCAAAAGAAATAACAGTACATATATATATATATATATATATACAAAGAGGATACGCAGAGCAAGGGCTCACAGCCACTGGTGACCCTTCCTCCCGGCTAGCCCCTTCCGTAACGAACGGAACCCGGAAAAAACCACCAACCAATCACATGATGTTATATGGGATGGAATAGCTCCTTGGCCAATTTGGGTCAGCTGCCCTGATCCTGTCCCCTCCCAGTTCCCAGTTCCTTATGCCCCCCTTAACTATTTCACTGGCAGAGGAATGCGGAAGTGAGTTATGTCCTCGGCTCCGCTCAACACTGCCAGGATGTTATCAGTATCTCGGAGGTACAAGATAAATTCATACTAGACACTACGAGACGTGTAGCTTCTGTTAGAAACTAGGACATACTGAAATACTCTTAATATATGAATACAACACTTTTGGTATCATTGCTTATACTTACAAATCTTGTTTAAAGGCAACTGAATATTTACCCTCGAAACTGGATTGTCAAATTGCTTAAGCTGCAGACCTACGAGCAAAGCCTCTAGAATGGTTGATACAGCCTCTCCAAAATTGGAGAGTTTATGCACCAGAGTCTTCTTGGTCACCACTACATAGCCTAGAGGAGATACACAGTCAGCAAGTAGGAAAGGGTGATAGGAGAAAGGTAATCATGCTGTGCTGTTGTTCTATTGAAACAATTTATGTAGACACTGAATACATTCACTGTTCTCTCTAAATGATTTGCATGTTCTTTTTTTTTTAATTTTTTTTTCTCATTGATTGCTAGGTGCCTTTCAGTATAATTAGAAACAAAAACACTATGTTGGAAATTAGATATATTCTGCTGCTGACACACAATCTTAAATGAAATCTAGTTCTGTACCTTAACTAACCTTTCCTGAAGATGCATTTATTTTAATACAGAAAGTAATCTTATTTGATTCTGAAAGCACAGAAAGAGCAGGCTGCTGCATCACAATTGTTTGCATAGTCACATTCCTATTCATAGTGATCCCCTAATATTCTGAATTTCAGCGCTGATTTTATCTCAATGTTGATCAGTAAGTGAACATTTATAGCATATGATCAGCAAATAATGTGAGAGTGCCTGGGCTGCTCTACACATACAGCAACGTGAATCTCTGTTTTTGTCAAGCTGTCTAGTTCATATTCCTCTACAAATGCAGTAGCTAATTTTACAGCATAAGTAGTGATACCTCTCTGCATTCCTCGGGGTAGAATCATTAGTGCAGGTAAATCTCCATCCTGCAGCCAACAACTTTATTTGACACACAGTTTATGACCTACTGGATGTAAATGTCTGCTGTGAAACTAATGATGGATGAAGCCAGAGAACAAGTTATCTCACAAGATTTCCAGTTGGGCTAGAAATAATCTATCCTGTGAAATGTTGACAGGTTCACTTTTAATCTTAGTTAGAAAATTGAGGTTGGAGCAGATAGTGCTGAAAAATAATGGGGTGAAAATCTGTTCTAACTTTTCAAACCATTTCCTACATACATTCTTAACTTAACTACAAAGCACTTAGAGAATTGCGGACCTATTCAATCAATTTCATTTAAGACAAAACCCCGATATGTTTGGCTTTACTATGAAATATTTCCTGTGTTAAAGAGAAATTCTGGCTGTTACTGTCCATGTAACATAGTTCACTGTTTTCTGCTAATATGTTTAGAGATTTAAGTGCAAAGGAATCATAACCTGATTCTGTGTTTTCTTGCAGTATTACTTTTCCAATAGCATTTGATTAAAATAAAATGAATGCATAGCAAACAGCCCAAAGTCTTCTATGCTACTTGTCTTTGTTAAAAGTAGATGCTGTAAAACTGAAAAGGTATGTCCACAAGAATAATCATCAGGATGGTATCAATCTGTTCCAGAAAGATTTGGACAATTTTTAAAAACACATTAATGTTCATATGCCTAAGAACAGTGACCTGGCTTGTGGCCAGAAAGCAAATGATAGACATGGAAAATGTGTGAAGATAAATCCCACAGCCTCAGGAATTTCCCAAGAACAGATTACAATTCTACTTTTTTTTTCCTTTCTAAAATCTGTCCTACTTTTAGTAGTAGATGGTGAAAGTCAATAAAGTCAATGACCTTAAAGCTGACACATTAAAGTAGTGTGGAAGGATCTAATTATTGTAAAGGTCACAAGTTATAATTTTCATTTTAATTGTTTGCAGGAGCCAATGGAAATGCAGAGCAGCTATCAAAATTTCCCAGTGATTTTCAACAAATGCTTGACGTTTATTCTGTTGGGTCAACATTAGTAGAATTTATACTCTTTTAAATACAAGAATCGTAGCTGAATTTTTCACAACTGTGGAAGATTAATATATATTTAACAAAGAACTTGCTTAAAATTAATGGCAGGAAAGCATTTCAAGAAAGCACAAAAAACTGTCATCCAATGTTCATTCTAATTCAGAGACAACATCCTAATTCAGAGTAAAACAAACTTTAGTATTTTATGGAAGAATACAATTTCAGACTAATACATTCTGTAATACAATAGAACAGAGTACGATCAGATTAATTCCAATTTTTTTTTTATGGAGAAGATTTTAATATATATATATTTAAAAGAAAATAGTTCTATGTAAAAACTTTTCATTTTGGGACTTTATATTATTTTAAATACTTGGTTTATCTCAAAATATTGAATTTAAATAGAAAATATGTTTAAAATTATTTTAACATTTGAAACATAAAACTTGCAATGGAAAAATCTCCCTTTTCAAAAAATCTGATGAACATTTTTCAATGTTGCTGATTACTAGAAAACATCAGGACTTTTTTTTCTACTCTGTGCAAAATAAAAATATCCAGTTAGTCATGCTGGCTTTTACTGCAGCTTCTCAGGCTGAGAATAACATAAATAAAAATGTTTGGTCTTTTAGTATCGCTGCCCTGTGTAGTGATGCTTCCTCAATCAACACCTCAGTCTTCTATTTCACTTTTCCATCTACTACTTTCTAGTTAAACACAGGCTTTGCCAAGAACATGCGCTTTCTTGAAAGTCTTGATCACTTGGTGATTCCATGGTAAATGGGATATATTGTTCTGTCACAGCAGTTTAACACTGAAATAATTCTCTGATTTCCTGATTTTGTTGAATGTTACCCTTATGTATATTAGTGAAACCAAGTAGAATTGTACCTGGAGCATTACTCAGATGGCAAGAAATTTGTTTCCTGATCAGAAGTTTTACTTTATCCATGAGATTTGTTGTAAAGTTGACTGTACATTTAGTTTGGGTCCTTCTTAATATAGATTTATGTTTATATTGACAGTTTTCTAACCTCAGGCAAGGCATTCTCCACAGAAAAGCCTCCCTGTATTTATTTCTCCACGTGTAATTATTGCAAGCATTCAAAATGATGGATTTGTATTTCCTGGTGTGTCTCTGAGTATGATTCAAATGAAGAGAAGAATTTGAGATCTAACATGACTAATGTATATATAAGGTTTATATATTTTTACATTCTAATGATAAATACCCAGACATAATGTAAATGATTTTTTTTTAAAATGTGTAGAAGATTTTTGGTGTTGAGAAGTATGAGTATTTACCTAAAATAAGGCATGTGTAAGAACAGATATTCTCTTGCCCCATAAAAATTTTAAAATTCAGTAGTTTTGATGCTCAGAACAATAAAAAATCTGTATTTGGTTTAGGAAATACATGTTATTTTACACTTTTGAAAACTCTCTTTTTGAGTAGATAGTGTCAGTTAAAGATTAGTCTGCATTTTGCAAGATCTTAGAGAGCAAATCGCTAAAACCACTGTAGGCCTCCACAATGGTATTTGACTTGAGTTCACCTTTTGTCTCTACATTTAAGTTACCATTCAAGTTTCTGTAGTAGGTTCATGAGTCTTTAGCTTCATGAGTGGAAACTCTTGTTTATAAAAAATGTCATTTCTCTCTTAACGATAAATTATATTTTACCTAAAATCCTCATGCATTGCAGCAAGAACATTCAGGAAAGCTTTTGTCTTCGTTTCCAACAGAAGTTACGCTTCTCATAGTGTCTAGTATAAATTTATCTTGTGCCTCAGATACTGATAACATCCTGGCAGTGTTGAACAGAGCCGAGGACATAACTCACTTCCACATTCCTCTGCCAGCGAAATAGTTAAGGGGGGCATAAGGAGCTGGGAACTGAGAGAGGACAGGACCAGGGCAGCTGACCCAAACTGACCAAAGAGCTATTCCATACCATATAACATCATGTGATTGGTTTGTTGTGTTTCCGGGTTCTCTTCGTTACGGAAGGGGCTAGCCGGGAGGAAGGGTCACCACTGGCTGTGAGCCCTTGCTCTGCGTATCCTCTTTGTATATATATATACATATATATATATATATATGTACTGTTATTTCTTTTGTTCTCTTTACTGCTTTAGTAAATAGCATTTATCTCAACCCACGCGTTTTACTGCATATCTCTCTACTTCTCTCCCCCGTCCCATTTGGGGAGGGGGGAGGGTGAGTGAATAACTGTGTGGAACTTAGCTATCTGCTGAGTCAAACCATAACAGCTTTATAGCTTCAATTTAAAAGTGGCAAAAATTAGATAGGTGTTTCATACATGCTGTCCATTTTCATTGTTTATTGCTCATTTTCAGTGTCTTGAAGGTGCCTTTGCAAAGTCTCTCCAACTTCCAAACCTCTGGCTTATGTATTTCAAATGTTTGCTTTCAGATATCAACATGGCAGGAGAACCAAAACCATACAGACCAAAACCTGGCAACAAGCGGCCACTTTCAGCACTTTACAGGTAGGTTAGATTTCACCCTTAACATGTTATAAATAAAATTTTTGTTCAAATCTTTGAAATGTTTGTTTTGTTTAGTTTTTCCAAATATATCCAGCAATGTCACTATGTAGCACATGAGCTAGACAAAGAATTTTTTCCTTATTCATGGTTTGATGCTCATATGAAATATAATCAAGCTCTTGTGCACATCAGAAGTTTCTGAATGTGAGCAAAAGAGTCAGTCTGACGCTATGCGTATCTACTGAATCCATCCAGAGTAGTGTTCTAACTTCCAGAGATAAAGGCTGTCTGTATGATGCTCACAGCAAAAACTGAACAACGTCAAGGAAAAAGCCCATCAAACAATATTCCTGACTGGTACTCAGATGAGACTATCACAATATGCAAACAATAACCCTCTTTCAATCGGGAAAACAAACAGAACTTCTATTGCTTCTATTTGCTTCTATTTGGAAGGAAGGGAGGAAGGGAAGAAGGGAGGGAAGAAGGAAGGAAGGGAGAGAGGGAGGGAGGGAGGGAAGGAAAGAAAGGAAGGAAAGAAAGGAAGGAAAGGAAGGAAGAAAAGGAGTGTATATCTAAATTTTAATACAAAAGTTCAGAAGTATAGGTAAAACAATCAACCAGAATCTTATGGCTTAGTGAAAATACCTTGAGTTTTAAGGAGGCCAGAAAGCCGATCCCTCCCTCCTCAGTGTTCACAGCATAGATATTTGCCAGTGCAAAAACAATACAGAAGAAGAGGTTGCAGCTTTAAACTGTAAGGGGTATTATACACAGACTAGTAATGTACTAAAACGCTGTATGGAAAGATGTTTGACAATGACATTGCTTTAGGATAAAGTAGTAGAATACAGTCATTTTGCATAGGTTTTGTTCCAGGGACACTGGTGTCAATGGCATTGTGCTCAGTGAATGTTAAATGCTATAAGACCACATCCACATGCTTAGTCTAAAATTCAAGCTTTGAGTTAAAAATATGTTGAATTTTTAAAAATGTACAGATTTTATTTATTTGTGTATACAGTGCTTATTTAATTTTTCCTCCCACACCTCCCTGTACTTTTTCTGAAGTGAAAATTGCAGCAATGGAGAAGTAGACTTCAGGCCTTTATAAAAATGCAGCATTTAACAAAATTATAAAGAAGTATACAGTAAGATTATAAATCTGTCATGTACAAAAACTACTGACAAAAAGACCAGTGTGGTGATTTGTGAACTGTTTATTAAAGTCTTCACTTTTTCAACAATCAATAATTTATTTTGATCTGTTTGAAAAAAATGAGAGCTATTTCAATTTTTAATCCTTATGTTTTATCACCTGACTATGGCTCAGTTCTTGTGACTTTGTATTTGTTAATGAAATAACTAATAATTTCAGAGCAAAAGTACTTGTTTCTCATTGATTTGTGTGCTAAGGCTGAGAACAAATATATAACAAGACTGGACTTCATCCTCAGATGCTCAGGAAGGCATTGATAACATCTTTCTCTCATTCCCAGATGCCTTCTTTTCATATAGCTTGTACAAACCTGAAGAAACTCCTACCTTTATTGAAAAAATAAATTTAAAAAAATTCAATTAAAGACTGAAACATTATTAGGGAGATTGATAGACAGACATGCACACATGCACTGCTGCTGAATAAAGCCCGCTTCCCTTAGAAGTACTACAGATTTCACACACCAGATCCATGAAAGGAGTTAACTTCTACTATGGCTGAAATTGGCTGAAACACAGATGCCCTGGCTCTGAGAGTGACAACTCAGTGGTGAAATTAGAGACACTTGACTTGGACCTTTTTAGAGACTGGTCTGGTCTGAAGGCATTAGATGGAAATTCAAGGTTGGGATAAGTTACCCTTAGTTGAAGCGATAGGAATATTACTTCTGGGGAAAAGAATCTCTGTTTTATTATTACTCTCAACTGCAACTTGTTAATCTCTGTAGGTGTTACTGGTACCCACATGTGAGTATTTCATAAGATTTTTAGAAGTTATGTGATTTCTGGCATTTATATAAAGTTTTACTTTTGAGCTTCTGAATGGTTTCTCATAAATACTTGTTTTACACACAAGAGAGAGTTACACCACCTTTGGCAAGTTCTGATGGATCTTTAAAGCAAAAAAAAAATGTGATATCCTCTCATGGATCTATCACAGATTATTTCTCTAGTTTAATAGATTTCTAAGGGAAACATGAGGTCACGGCCTGAATTAGTGATTGAGCACCTGGTGAAGGGCAGTGGCTGGCCTAAGGAACACCTGTACCCCCTCCCCTCTCCATGTGATCAGGAGGGGGGGACCCAGGGTGGGACTACCCTGGGCTTATTTAAGAGCCAGCCAGGGAAGGATCTCCTGTGTGGGACCTGGTTGTTCCTCATCTTGATGGGAGATTGCTGTTGTATAAGTTAAAATCTTTTGTTTACAATCATTAAATCTTTTAATACTTTACCTGGGATTGCTTCTGTGATTGCACCACAAGATTATAAAAGCCTTTTTTGAATAACTAATAGAAACCTTCACCTGAAGGTAGTGGAGAAGTTTCATTATCACAGTATCTGTTAGAATAATAATAATATATGAGATTAATGGCTTATAAAGTTCTTGACAAAGTCAACGTTTACTTATGTCTTCATTATACTGGGGTTAGCTGGGATGGAGTGGAGTGAACTCTCTTCATAGGTTTCCATATGATGCTATTTTGGATTTCTCATTAAAACATACCGATGTTCTGGCTGTTGTCGCACAGCACTTGCCCAGTATCAAGGCTTTCTTTTCTTCTCACTGTGCTTTTGTAGTGAGCAGACTCTTGGTGGGCAATGTGTTGGAAAAGAACGCTGTGGTACAATGCACTCAAACTGGCCAAAGGGATGTTCTATATCATGCCATGGTCAGAAACAAATACCAGGGAGGTTTGTCTTCCAAAGTATCCGTTGCTTGGCTGATTAGCCAATCTGGTGATTGTGCATTGGTCTGCTTGCACAAGGTGAAGAGTGGTTGTCTTTACATCACTTTTCCTCTCCCTTCTTCCTTTATTAAACTGCATTTATCAAATCCTATGAGATTGCTTTGCTTTAACTCTTTTTCTTCTCCCCCATCCCGCCAGGGGGGCAGTGAGAAGGGAGTCAGATATTTACTGTGTGCATGTTCAGCTACTGGCCTGAGTCAACACACAGCGAATCTGGAAAAAGTTAGGAAGAAAAGTTGTTGCTACAGATCTTATTTGAAAATCAACATTGGTTAAAAATTCACGTAATATTCACTGTGAAAAGGGAGGACTGTAGAAGTAGAAGAACAATAGTGGATTTCAGAAAGGACACACTTAATGAGCTCCAGGTATGATAAGTAGGGTCTCTTGGAAATAAATTTTAGGAATGAAAGAAGTGCATAAAAAATGCACGTACTGTGCTTAAAATATATATATACTCAGACAGAACAAGAATAAAGAAAAACATATAAACATCAAGATTTTTTTTTAACATCCTGAAAAGTGAAAAGAAATTGCACAGCCTAGGACACTGTTTATCTTCTGGACTGCATGTGCACTCTGGTTTGTCTAGCTTTTCATCCACTAGAACCCCCACATCCTTCTCTGCAGGGTATCATCTGTAAATTTGCTGAGGGTATACTCAATCCCACTGTCTATGTCATTGATAAAGATGTTAAAGAGCACTAATCCCAAGATGGACCCCTGGGGGGCCCCACTCATGACCAACCTCTACCTGGATATAGAGCCATTCACCACAATTCTCTGGCTGCAACCATCTGACTGATTCTTTATCCATCAAATAGTCCAGACTTCAAATCAATATTTCTCTAGAGATAGGGATATGGTGTGGGACCATGTCAAAGGCCTTGCAAGAGTCCAGGTAAATAACATCAGTTGCCCTTCCTTTGTCCACAAATGCCGTCACTCCACCAGAAGGCCACCAGATTGATCAGGCACGATCTGCCTTTGGGGAAGCCATGTTCGCTGTATCAAATCACTGCCTCATCTTGCATGTGCCTTAAGATAGCTTCCAGAAGGATCTCTTCCATGATCTTCCCAGGCACAGTGGTGAGGCTCACCAGTCTGTAGTTCCCCACATCCTCCATTCTCCCTTTCTTAAAAATGGGACTGATGTTTCCCTTTTTCCAGTCTCTAGGGACTTCACCTGTCATCCATGACTTTTCAAATATGATGGAGAGTGGCTCAGCAACCACATCAGCCAGCTCCTTCAGGACTCTGGGATACACGCCATCTGGCCCCATGGACTTGTACACATTCAGCCTCATGAGATAGTCTCAGACTTGCTCTGCTCTTATAGTGGGGAGGATTTTGTTCCCCTGTCCCTCACCTAGCGGTTCTGGGACATGGGAGATGTAGGAAGCCTGGCTGCCAGTGAAGACTGAGGCTAAGAACTTGTTGAGTACCTCAGGCTTGTCTGTGTTGTAGCCAGTTCTTCCTTCCCAGTTGTCGGAGGAGGAACATTCTCTTTGATCTGTCTCTTCTGACCAATATACCTGTAGAATCCCTTGTTATTTTTCACATCCCTCAGCAAGTTCATCTCCATGTGTGCCTTGACTTTCATCTAACAGGAAACCAGAAAGGCTAAGGCACACAAAGATATAGAATGCAACAAAAAGACTGTTTTAGAGTAACTTCTACTTTTTTATAATTCTGTAACTTTTTATCATGCTGTAAGAAAGGAGAGAAAATCATAGATCATGTAGGAAAGGCTTCTTTTTCATTAGCAAAAGGGGTTAGTTGACCAGCTATATAAGAAAATCAATTTGAACCAGAGGGATGGAATAAAAAAAATTGGATAACCAATGTGTGAATGTGAATTCAATGGAAATCTTATGATGAAATTCACCCTAGAGCATTTAAAGAACTAGCTGAATGTGTGTGTGAACTATTAATAATTGTTTTTGAAAACTCATTTAGAGTTTTCTCTAAAAACTAAAAACTCTAAACTCATTTCTACTCATAAGGTAGAAAAACAGTGGGTATGGACAGACATAGCTTTTTTCTTAAGAAGAAGGGAAGTCAGGAAACTATCAGATCAGCCCAGCTTTGATTCTCAGAAATGTACTAGAAAAAAAAAATTACTAAACAATTTATTAACACCTAGAGGATAGTAAGATTGTAAAATATCTATAAGAAATATCAGAAGCTAATGAAGTTGAACCAATATAATTTCCCTCTATAACAAGAGAGCAGACTTAGTGGGTAAAGAGAAAATAGTAGGCATGCTATACTGTAATTTAAACAAACTTTGACACTCGCCATTTCCTGTTTTCAGAAGCAGTTCAAGAAACTTTTTGTTGTCACCAACAGACCCAGCCAGCTTCAAATCCAACTGAGCTTTGTATAAGTTTTCTCCCTACAGTGGTGAACAACATCTCTATAGTCCTCCCTGTCTGGAAGGATGGCACCTGACCTCTCTTCCAGTGGCCATACTCTTTCTTTTTCCACCTAAGCATTAGAAGATGCCTGTTAAGCCAAGCTGACCTTCTGCCTCCCCCTGCTTGACTTTTAACACTTTAGTATTGCCTGCTATTGTGATGGTACGGGGTGGTGCTTAAAAAGTGACCAGCATTGATGGACCCCAATACTTTCAAAAGCAGAACCACGGGGACTTGCCATCTAGTTCCCCGAGCAGCCTGAAGACCCCCATATTGAAGGGATTTTGGTGGCAGTTTTCCACCTATTATCAAAGGTTTTAAACTCAACATGGTCACGGTGACCAAGATGGCCACCAATCGCCACTTCACCCACAAGATCCTCTTTGTTTACAAGCAACAACTCTAGGAGGGCACCTTTCCTAGATGGCTCTCTTAGTGTTTGTACCAAGAACTTACCATTAATTTGCTTTAGGAATTTTCTGGACCTGTTTGTATCAGCTCTGTGGTATTCCCAGATGTGTGATGTCCTATAACATATTATACAATGTAATTTTCTAAAGTACCCAAGTGATTAGATCCACTTCTGTCAGGAATGGTATCAGAATACTTGGATGTGCTTCAGTTCAGGAACTAAGTTCTCTTTTTGTCCTTTCTAGTTTTATAATCTCTGAGAGAATCATTTGATTCGATCTCACACACATAAACTTTAACATGAACCTAAATGTCAGACACACAAATTTTTTGGCTATAGGAATTAGATGCAAGACAGATGAGTGAATATAATTTTCTCTTTGACTTACACGTAAGCTAATTCACATAGTCAAACTCCTTTCTTTCTTATTTGACTTATATTGCTTTTTATGTCTTTTTGATGCTGACATTCCTGATTCATAGGAAATCATGGGGGGGGGGGGGGGGGGGGAGGGGGACA
>WBMW01000212.1:381306-395872 GCA_013396635.1 Penelope pileata | reverse complement strand
GGGGGGGGGGGGAGGGGAAGAGGCCAAAATTAAGAAAAATACTTAGAATTTAAAAGGCATCATGGACCTAATAAAGTTAGTGGAAAAATCTGCTATTCACTTCAGACTATAATTTACTTCCACGTGTTCTCCATAAATGTAAGTTAAAAGTCTGACTCCTATTAGCTGAAGATCTCATTGATCACAGCCCTTGACTTCTAAAAAGCAGACTTGGCCTGCTTGGAATATTCCCATGACAAACAGTCCCAGCAAGAGAGGTCCAAGAGAGCTGGAGATTCTGAGGTTCAAGTTCATCCTGACAATCTGGAAATCAAGCAAAGTCAACAGGTGGGCTGCATGGATGGGCAAGAAGCTGCTGAATAAATTAAAACATGTAAAAGAGGCGTACAAAAGATGGAAGTAGCAACAGGTGGCCTGGGAGGAATACAGAGATGCTGTTCAGACATGCAGAGATAGGATCAAAGCAGTGTTATCATTCTTCAATAACTGGAGAACACAAAAATGTGGGGTTTGCTTTAGAAAGATGCAAAACACATTATTAACTTTAAGCACACTCTCTGAAAAACTGCAGATACGATTAGGGTAGTGCTCAGTAATCTGCTGAAATCTAACAATTTTCTAGCTCTAGAAGTGCTCTGCCTGTTTTGCATTACTATTTAGTATGTGAGGAGGAACCTAAATCCCAGAAAGGTCAAAATTGTTGTGGATTTCCATTTTTAGCATAACACTTCTGCAGAAAACCTGAAGGCAGGCAAATCTGCATCTTAATTATTTTACAGCTTGTTATTTGGGCCTAGCCTCAAGCAGAAGTTAAGTTTACTGGAATCTTCATATCTTTAAAACCCAAGATGAAGATTAAAGACACTGACATTAAATTGGTGTTTGGGAATATCTTTGTTGTAAAGGATCAGACTATGTCTTTTTCATTTACTATTGTTTTGATCGGTATTTCGCTAAAGCAGTTTTACATCAATATGTGAAAGTCCATTTACTGTTTTCTTTCTCAACTATTTTCTTCCCACATGCCCATGGCAGGGCGTTTGGAACTAGATGACCTTTAAGGTCCCTTCCAACTCAAGCCATTCTATGATCCTATATTCTCTATATGCTCCTGTATACCAATGTAGAATTTAAAAAATAATAATGTAATGGACTGGTATTCCATTTCTGTACACCATAATCTTTTTCTAATTGTTTTTCATTTTGGTCTACCACCATATTTTACAAGTTGTTAAATACATGGTCTGAAAGCTTTGAAGGCACGAAAATGAGTATGGCTGCAGACATGAGGTGTGCAAGATGAGAGGTAGGAACTGCTGAAGACTGTGTTAGGTATAGGGGGCAAAATCTAATGTGGTTTCACCAGTACTGTGTGGAGACAGCTGGAAGCAAATTGTCCCAAGTCACGTCTAAGTTCACTTGCTGAAAAAACTGATTTGTGTGCCAAGAACAAACTCTGCAAAGAGTAAGTTAGTGCCTGTATAATGTGAGGAAGCAAGTGACTAGGATTTGGAAGTAAAGGGAACATAAGTTACTGAGCACTGCAGGGGTATCTGTTCACTCTCCTTGCTCAAGACAATTCAATATTCTAGTAGACCAACAAAGATTTCAAAGACTGATTCAGCTGAGAATAAGAGTAGAGTCATCATACATTACATGTTCCCACTCCCCATGTTTGTTATTTTCACCTGTGTCACAGCCCAATCTTCCTCATAAAGCCACATAAACAAAACCGGTTTTACTTCAGAGCCACATCTTGAAGGCCCAGAAAGGCGTTATTCAAGCCCCATTCTTCCCAGTTTTCCCATTACTGGCTGGTCATGAAGACTTTGAGCCTGGGATCCACCAAGCTGAGGCCTGCCCTGGAGAGAGACAAGAAGTGGGATGAATTCAGTAGAAGGAAATACTGAATGAAATTGTCATGTGTTGCCTCAGCTGGCCTGGTCTTCACCCTGTGCTGGTTGGGTTCCAATGGCATGACCCATCTGTAGCCCTGGCAAAGATGTCTCTGTAGGGATATTCTTTTTAAGCTGCAATCTGAAGTTTTAGGCTTATTGTTCAGTTCTGAGTGGTATTAAATTGCACAGTCATTTCCCGTTCCCAACCACTTCTCCATGTAATGCAATTGAAATGTGTATTCAGCATGCTTGATTTGACATGCTACTAATTAGCTGTATTAAACAACCTTTACAGTTGCATAAGTCTTGTGGCCTCTGAAGAAAACTCATTTATTCAGAAGTCTAATATTCATATTCTGGAAAGATGTCCCTTTATTTACAGAACATGATTACGTTTTAACATCAGTTAGTTTTTTTTTATGAAAATACTTTGTCAGTTTCCTCAATACATTTTACTTTTATAATATCCATCACAAAACTGATTGGATTATGCTACACATCTTGCATTTTTGGGGGGGTTTGCAGCTTCATTTAATATCAGAGTCTTAAAGAATTGTTTACAGTTTTTTTCTATTTGTGCTTCACTTCTCAGATTTATATTAAGATATGTTTTATGGAGTTTGATATGGCTTGGTATGCCTTTCAGTCCTCACAGCCATCCATTATTTCAAGTTGCTGTCCTGAGTACTGCTGGGCATTCTTCATTTCAGGAGAAAGTGTGAAAGACACAGTGATGAGCAGCATGATGGCATTTTCCAGAGCAGGAATCTTCTTAAGATCATTCCTTCCCTTTGAAAACATAACAAACTCAAAGTTCTGTGCCAAACAAGTATTACTATTCTGTTTGAATACTGCAGCATTTCACATAATGCCTTCTGTATTGTGTTGTTGGCAGTGTATTAACTATATACTGTACTGGCATACAATAAAAATAACTGCAGGCTTAAGGACCTTTCTTGACTGAATATTATTCTTGGTTTGTTATAACATTCTTCTTTATTCCTTCTTTCTCTTATTGCAATTTTGTACTCATTTTTTATTGTTGGCCTACAAGAACCTAGAGGAGAAGTTCAACCAACAGAAAATAAACCTGATTAATTTACACTTGCATTAAAATGTGATTTTGCCTCTCAGTTTTTGAAGTTTTTTTACATGCAGAATAAAAAAAATATTTATGCTTATGGAATGCAATCTTTTGATGAATGCATGATATTCAGATTGCACAGTTTATTTCTTCTGAATAAATATAAAATACTTCCTTTTTACAGAAATATTTCTTCTGATGCATTTGATTACCTTCCTTCATGAAATAAGCTATTTCATTTCAATGCAACACATGCAGCTCTGTGTTTCTCAATGATATCAATGTAACTGCAGACAGTTTGGTCCCAGAGTTGTTTAAAGAACAAATCCATGTGAACAAAAGGGTTAGAGAGCCAGCCAGGGGCACCAGTTTGCCCTTTCACATGATCCAGAGTATGAATGTGCAGCACCCACTAATTTTAGTGAAGAACGAGGGGATCCCTAGTAATACTCAGGAAAACCTTTTCTTCTAAAGATAAATCACAGAGAAAAAGATCACTAGATCTAAATACATCAAAAGCACTTGTCATCTTGGTTTATACATTCAGTCATACTATTTCTAATCTATTTGGTAATTTCAATAACAAGGAGAAAATAAGTCTCTTTCTATGTTTTTTTTTCTTCCTCTTCACTATTTTCAAATTATTACTTACTCCCCTTTAGAAGCTGTCCTTAGTGACTATCGGCAGGCATCCCTTCTCCACTTACCAGTGTATCCTAAATCTTCAATTGTTCTCACTTTTTTTTCTATTTACCTTCACCAGAGGTTTTAAACTATGGTCTTGACTTAAAGGGCAGTCCTGCACACACTATGACTGGCATTTGCCTCTCTTCATCTCTCAAGTTGTTAGATTTGCACAGTCCTTTTGCAATTTGTTTTCTCATTGTTAGAGAGATGACATGAATTTACACACATCCACAGAGGAGGTACATCCCCTTTTCCTAGCTCAGTACTTGTCCTCATGCAGAAGGTGATATATGGAATCACATGGCTGATGCTGTTTTCTTCCACAAAACCCCAGATGCCATAATCACACTCATGATCAGAGTTTAGCAATTTTGGAGAAGAATAGCTAGTTTTCTTACCATTTCTTACCATTGCTTTTTTTTTTTTCTAGTCTTTAATCTTCTTTCTTTTTTTTTTTATCTCCTCTGAAACCTGATGCAGTATACCATAGCAAAAGTAACTAACTATGAAACCTATCTTATTTATTTCATGTTTTTTCTCACTGCTTATACTTAAGTGGAACAGAAAATACATTCAGTACTTTTTGATGGCATTGAAATTACTAAGCCTTCTTTCTTATCAAAGTATTTGTGCTGCTAATGACACTGAAAATCTTTGGCACATAACTCAAAAAGAAAATTCCTAAAGATCCAGACCACTGATGGTTTTGCCTGCAGGCAAATAGAAATAGTACATTTAGCCATCCATTCTGCTTAAATCTTGACAGTCTGAGCCCAGTTCCTATCCTATCCGTATGTGAGATTTCCACCCCTTAATACATCATGGCTTCTTACATTTGATTTAAGAAATGATCAGAATTTGGATTCATTGTGTACAAGCAGAAAAAAAATGATGCCTTCTGTAGATAATCAACTGTGCTTCTGTTACCTTAAAAAGAAAAGGGATGGTACCTACATCACATAAAGGAAAATTGGAAATAGAAACCATAGTAATTTTTCCACATTCAGGTTTTGGCGAAGTAAAGTGATGGGAAAAGTCCCGAATTCTCACAATTACAAAATCTGTGTCATCCAGAGCTAGGAGCTCTGCTGAACATCATTTTGTACTTCCTCAGCTCCTTCCCTGTGCTACTACTTCAATTGCTTTCTGACCTTCTGTCTCCCAGGCTACTTTCTGATCTGCCTGGCTGGCCCTTATCTAAGCCCGGGACAACTCTGCCCCAGGTCCACTCCTTCTGAACACAAGTGCAAGCGATCTACCAGTATTCCCCGGGCCAGTCAAACCCTCACCATGTTCTCAATTGTCAGCTCATGCTATGATCAACTGTTTCCCCCCACGCAGACATCAGACATAGTATCTCGTTTTGCAACCACTGTTGTTTGGTAATTGTCTTAATAATATTATAGAGGTCTTAAAAGTAAAGAAACAGGGTTCTTGATGCAGAACAGAGGAGGACTTTGCCAATATGTCAAACAAACAATAAGATTCTTCACTTTGAAGAATTTAGTAAACCCTTGATTGGAGCAATAATCACTGATGAAAGGGAAGGCTGTGCTTCTGGGCACCATGATGTGGGCTCTTAGACACTGGTTCTCACGTAATGTAACACAGCTAGTAGAATAGAATTGTATATACAATTAAGTTTGGGAGCTGCTGATGTATTGCAAGGGCGTGGTCTAGATGTCTTGCAAACAGCAATAGAAATAGGACGCTGGCTTACGGATTTTGTGTATTCTGTGAATACATAAGGAAGGCTGGATAAATGAAAGGCTGCAACTTGTAATGTATTTTAGTCTTCAGAATGATGTCAGAAAAGAAGATTTTAGTTTAAGAGAAAATGGATTGTTGAGTAAAATTACAGATAGCATAAAAGGATATGTACAGCACAGAGAGAGAGTAGCAACATATTAATATTCAGTGAGCTATCAGAAGTGAAATTATCCCACAAGTTTATTTCTTGGTGAATATGCCAGTCATGGAGTACCCAGTTTGAAAATATGTTATCCAGCTTGCCAGGATTGATACTTAGATACTGCAGATGATGCATAATTTCAAATGATATTTTATTTTTTAAGGAATATGTTACAAATTGCATGCCTTTTTGGTAGATTATGATTGCTGTTCTTCCCAGAACATTTGAGAAAACACTGGCTATTTCACTGAAAAATAGCAAATGAAATCATAAATATGTATGAATTCACTATGAATCCTAAGAAGTGAGCGGTGCATGATATCTATTGGCATAAAACTGTATGTTGTATTTTTCAGTCTTGAAAGACTAAGATTACTCTAGGAAACAGTATTACAAACATGAATCATACACTGTCAAAGCAGTGCCCTTCTAGTAACTACTTTCAAGTGTTAGTAGTGTCATTGAGGGAAAAGGAGATTAAACCCTTGGGATCCTCAAAGGCAATGACTGCATTAACCTTCATCTATTTGTGACTACAAATAGCAGTCCAGTAAAGTAGTATTGATTGTGTGCATTAGATCAGTCAACACTGTTTTGTTCAGCCCACCCTGATGAACTTGTTCCAGACATATTTAGACCTGAACATATTGACTTGAATGTTCTTACTCTATATCAGAGAAGAAGAGGGTCGGGTTACATTAATTTTATGCATTGACTGATTAAAGCAGTCTGAAAAAGAACTTTAAGGTAGGTAGCTAAGTATACCACTACACTTTTTTCAAAATTCTTTCTTTTGCTGAGAGCACAAATTTTTGCAAAATGTATTATCATATCACAGGAAAAAGCAAATTAATATTGACAGCAGTGACATAAAGTTCCTTTCATACTCCAGAGTTTGTTTCCTTTCCTTTCTTGAACAAAGGTACCAAATTGAGTATGTTCTCAGATGGGGGAGGGGATCAGAGTCACAAGGGCTCTTACCTGAAGGAAAATGAGTCTTTATTGCAAGAATCTTGCTTTGAATCTGGGCATTCATTTCTTCATGAAGCATCATATAGATGAGGTATACAGACTAACTTAAGCTTATCTTCCTTATCTTTTTTTTTTTTCTTCCTTCAGGAAACCTGTGGGGTATGGGAAGAAACTTTAGTCCATAATTACCTAGCAAAGCCTTCATATGTAGAATAAAAATTTGTTTCCCTCCAAGTCACAACTTAGTTTTTTTCAGAAACAATAATATTTATCTCAGGTTACAAGAATCCATGCTGTAGTTCAAGTTGGCTTTGAAATTTGTGGATTCATAGAGGAAAATACACTAAATTCAGGCACAAAATACAATCAGCTTTTGAAACTGGATATGATGATCATTTTAGGTTCTAGCTCTCTGAAAATATTACAACACTATAGACTTCAGAAGACTTGGAGATTTTGTATTTTCCTCTCTTCTTACTGCCTACAATTTAGGTCACATATTAATGAGTATTGGAAGCTACTTCCTCTACTTTTCTTCCCCATGCCACCCCTTCTTCCCTCCTTCCCACAGTCTCTCCGTCCTATGATGTAGGACAATAGCACGCTCAGCATACAACACGACAAAGTACAATTTTATTGGTACATCAAAAACAGCTTTTGCACATGCTGACTAATGTTTTCTTCCTACCTTCTTGCTGTTATGGAAGTTATCAGAGGGAAGAATCAGTCCCTTGAAAATATTTCCTTCCTGTATTGATAGCTACTTTTTATTCAGTTTGCCAACTACTAAATTTTAGAGACAATTCTGGCCAGATTATTCAGTCACATTCTGATGGCTAAAGATTATTTGTGCTATTAGTTCATATTGAATTCAGTCCCAGCGGCCCCTGAAACTTGTACGTATGTCAAGAATTTGATGCTTACAAATTATGTGACAAGATTTTGGTTTTCTTAGGGATCTGCATAAATTTGGTCACGTGTAACAAATGCATTTTGTAAAGTATGATAGAAGAATGTAACAGGACAAATCTTGCCTTAGCTCGAGCTGACTTTGAAAACTTCCATTGTGTTCAATCTAGTTTTCAGCGCACGACGCCAGCATGCTAGGTTAGAGAGCTTCACATCAGGTACTGCAGACAATATCCCATGCTAAATGTCCCTTAAAATTCTTTACTTGCACAAAGTGTCCTGACATTATCTTATTACAGACTTAGGTAATAAGTAGAATTGGCTAAATGAAATGTGCTGCAAAGTCAGTGACTTTTTCAATATATTTTTTTTAAAGTAGGAGCCAAATATTCCATTCCTTTCAATTCAAAACTCCAAAAAGACTGACAGCTCTTGCAGAATATTATATGCAGAAGAGCTGCATTAGTTCAAACTGAACAATACAGTAAGCATCGGCACTCAGAGTGCTCCAACCACGTTGGACTTATGTGCACATATGAACTTATGCAACTTATGTGGACCAACCCTAGTACCTGCATCACCAGAAAAAATGTTGAATGAAATAAGTAACAGCTATAGATATATTGGAAAATTAACTTATTTAAGGGTGCAATTTTTTCCTCATGGCCCTGGTGAGAGACTGATGCTTCAAGAAGTTATCTAAATTATTTTCGCTGTTAAAGTTATTAAGAACATCGGTAAAAAATGGACATAAAGCTGTAAATTATCTTTGTCCACCTTCTGCTTTTGAGAAATTTGTGACAGATAAGATCTTCAATTCTCATGTTGTTTTATTCCGGAATATGACAGTGCTCCTTTAATAACACTCGTCAACACTTAAAATGCTATTTAGGGAAGTTTCAGAAGATATAATGCGCTTCTTCCCTAATTCTGTCTGACAACAGAAACTGTCTGGAAAAATTTTCTTAGATTAAAATTACTTTAAGTTAAAGAAACTATTATAAAATAGAATGAAGGAAGCAAGCAAGCAAGGAAGGACCAACAATGGCTGTTTCAGTCTCAGTAGATGAGAGTTGCAGCAGTTTCATGAAATAATATTTATTCTGTAAGTTAAGGCATGTTGTTGTGGTTTAATCCAGCAGATCGCTCAGCACCACATGGTTGTTTGCTCACTCCTCTGTCCCAGTGGGATGGAGGAGAGAATCGGGGAAAAAAAAAAAAAAAAACAAAGTAGAACTCTTGGGTTGAGACAAAAACTATCTACTAAGACAGAAAAGGAAGAGAAAAGGAAAATGAAAATAATAATAGCAAAGATAATAATATATTTACAAAACAAGTGATGTACAATGAAGTTGGTCACCACCCACCAATGTCCAGCCAGTTCACAAGCAGCAGCTACCAACTCAGCCAACTCCCCACAGTTTTTGAAGTTTTTTTCACATTACGTCACATGGTACAGAATGTTCTTTTGGCCAGTTTAGGTCATCTGTTGTGGTTCTGTCCCCTCCCAGCAGCTTGTGCCTCTTCAGTCCCCTTTGCTGGCAGGACAGTACAAGAAGTTGAAACATCCTTGGCTCTGTGCAAGCACTGCTCAGCAACAACTAAAACAACCATGTGTTATTAGTATTGTTTTTCTCCCAAAGCTAAAACATAGCATCATACCAGAGACTATGAAGTAAATCAACTCTGTCTCAGCTGAAACCAGGACACATGTTTTCACTAGATCTGTTTGTACTGTACACAAATATTGGGAGTTAGCAAAAGTTATGATGCACATGCTTTAAAAAGTAAAGAAATTGTAAGACAAAATGCAAGAAATAGTTTATAAATTTCTGAAGGAAGATGTTTTCTGATTAGTGGTGACTTGTGCAAAACATGAAGAGAACATGCAGAAAAAAAAATGCAACATTAGCTGATTACTGTGAATGGCAAATAAACTGAGTTTCTTTTGAAAGCTCCCTTGAGTTGTCCCTATATTATCATTTTAAAATAGAATTAATGGGCAAACAGAGCAAGCCATAGATGTGAATATTCTTTGACTTCACATATTTTTTGCTACATCTTTGTTTTCTAAAGCTGTGCAAGTCATGCTTGACAAGTAAACTAGTCGATCACAGCAATCACACAAAGTATAGTTTAACGCTATACATCCAATCCATCAAATGATGGAAGTCAAAAATGCCTTTAAGCTGTCATAACTTTCCTACATTTGAATAAAAAGCTTGAATCCTCTGGATTCTTGTTACAAATATTAATTCTTTCTGCGTCCCCGTGAATTGTAGTAATTGTCAAATGAGACCATGTATGACATCAGCAACACATCCAGGTTATTCTTCTTGAGAAACCTGATTTGAAGATTGTAACCCAAAATGACTTGTCTAACAAAGTTTTAGTTCCCGGCCATTTCTTTTTCTGATTCAGGATAGACAGTTTTATTGCACTAAAAAGTCAGAATATGACTAATAAATGACTTAAATTCCACATATTTTTCTTACTTTCTCCTTAGAGGTGAAATTATATGATAGTCACTATAAAAATATTGATTCCTAATAAATTACTTTGGAGAATGCTTGGCTAAAATCCATTTGCATGTGTATAGTACTGATATTGTTAGTAGTGTTATCCACTTTTTCCTGTAAATAAGTTTTGGGAAGGAGAGGTTAGGATGCCTTGACAAGAAATGATATTGATTTATGTATCTTGGGTCAGAGCTGAGGTAAAAATACTGTCTTGCCTGTAATCTTAATAGGACAATTATGCAAGGAAAGTGCAGCTTACTTTGAGATCTTCCTTTCCTTAAATTGTTTGCTTACAAGTTGTAGAGGAATTCACATGCCCTTAGGCTAGTCATGTTTCTTTGTCTGCAATACCTAAAAATTTTTTTCATGTTCAATCCATGTCTAAGATGGAATCTATATAACTGGCATTAATATAAGCAAACTTATCAGCAAAGAAAATAATGAAATACACTTTTTTTAAAATCAGATCCTGTAAAATATTTCAAGACAAGTGCTTGTTGCAAGGTATAAAATGCTAAATGGGATTTCTGATGTTCTTATCATAAACACGCAGTGTGACAGTGTTGTAGCAAATCAACGATTATAAGTTGATTATCTATACCTGTTTGGTTTACAGTGGCTGACATTAATTGATGACTTTCATAATGTAAAAATACTTCTGCCTCCTGCAAACATTATACATAGGTAAGAAAGCTACACTTTTTTAGAAAATCTTAACTCGGAATCAAAAGGAACCACAGCCTCAATCTGCCATGACCCAGTCCTGCTACCAGTCAAGCTGCCTTCCAACTTTTCAAACTTATATATTGCCTTGGCGTTTGGACAAACTGAAATTTTCTAGTGGGAATACCATTTCAGGAAAGAAAGAAAACTCCTGATCATTCCAGCTTCATTACCATTCCTACATAATTAAAACATTTTTCCTTTAGTTTACTGCCAAATTCAGTATTTCTTGCACATTCAATACCTTTTTTTAAAAAAAAAAAAAAAAGAAAAATTCTGTTTTAACATTTTTTCTGAAGGTGTGTGACAGCACTTCTCTCACTGCTTATCAGGATTATTCTTTTTGAGAAATTACATTTAATTACATGAAATTTATTCAGAACTCAAGAGAAATTGATATACTGCAGGCTAGAAAAGAAAGTAGAAACTCTGTAAGATATATTTATAAATGTCACCAGTAAAGATGATATCGTATGTTATTTTTTGTGGTGTTGCAGTTTTAAAACCTTTATATTAATTTGTCATATACTGAATTAGCAATTTAAATAAAAGGGCAGCAGATAATTGGGTTCCTTTACTATGAGGAACACTTGAACTAATTTAAAGTAATGCAGCAAATTATCTAAAACCATTTAGTCGAATATACTAGAGAGGGGTCAAATCTAGGGCAGCACTATTTAAATCAAATTGAATTCCATCTTGAGAATGGATTTCAAATAGATTTTTAATTGCAGTATTTTGTCCGCAGGGCGTTCCATCACATGTTTTTAATACGAAAGTAAAATCCACCAAAATATCCTTCATCAGAATCATGCCAGGTCTCTCTTCATTACAAAGTTTCTGCGCTATGATGTCTGCAAAAGTGTTATTAGACTTTTTTTTTTTCTTGTTTTGTTTATAGATAATCTCTTCAGACAAACCCTGGATAATTCACAGGTTTGGTTTACTACACTAAGCAGAAAAATAGAAGAAAAATGAAACAAACACATTACACTAGCTGGGCTTTGGGACCGGTACAGTCGCTGCAGGAGAAGGACTGGAGCACCCACACGAAGGGGCCCTGTCATTTTTTTGCTCTCTGGCAATACTGCTAAGCAGAAGGGATGTCAGGATAAGCATTATCTTGCTGTCATGAGGATTTGGTGTGCAGCGTGGCAGTCTGGGATGGAAAGCATTTGTGGCAGCAGTGGCTATTCCCTGGAGATATGTACAGGGAGTGCAGGCATACCCATTTTTGGGTTTCCATTCTACTTCTAGAAGCAACCATCAGTGAGCCCCCTTCTATGCTCTTACTTTACGTGAATTACAATACCAGAAAGAAAAGGAAAGGCCAGGTATGATGGTATGCCATGAAGACAGCAGAAAAGTTACTATTTTTAGGATATATTTTTACTTTCCTTAAGCCTTTATGCAAATCACCCTTACCATCATTGGAGATCTAGCTCCATTAAAATTGGTTTTAAAGTAAGTTAGAAGACCATACTGTAAATGAAGAGTAAATTTCCAGTAGTAATTCTGTAAAATGTATTCTTAAAAAGCAAATGCTTCACAAAAAATGACATGCAATAAGACAAAATTGTATAATCCTTTCAAAAGTACAGTGACAAATACACCTTCTGGATAGACAGCAATAACTAAACTACTTTGCAAGCTTGTTGGACAAAAACCTTTGCTGTTTGAATAATAACAGCAAATGTAGCTGTTAGCTTTTCTACAAAAGAAGACTTGCAAAAAGTTTTGTTCTTGAAACACAGACAAAAACATTATTTACAGTCCTTTTGTTTCTAATTATTCCTGCTTACATTTTTGCTTCAGAGTCTGTTGTGAGACTGAATTGGTTTCGGATGGAAAGGGACATCCGTATAAGACATGCTTCACTTTATTAGAAACACTTTTCTTAAAGGCTATGAGGAGCCACTATGTATGAGGGCTGCTCCAAAAGTAATGCCTTCTATTTTATTATTTTGGCCTATGATGTCAGAGGTGGGTATTGGTAGGACAGCAGTAGAGATTGGACCTTCCCACCAATATTCCATTCTGTTTTGTTGCTGTGCAACAGATGACAGCAAAGGGGCAGTCTGGCAAAGTGATGTCTACCATGGAAGTACATAAGATGCAAAAGAATGTCATTGAATTCCTCCATGAGAAAAAAAATGGCACCCATTGACATTCATTGACATTTGCTGAACGTTGATGGAGACCAAACAGTGGCAGTGAGGCAGTTTGTTTCAGCAGTGCCAACTACAACATGAAAGACAAGCTGCATTCCAGATGGACATGCACAGCTGTCACACCATAAAATGAAGAACATCTTGATCAGTTCATCCACGTGTATTGGTGGATTACCACCAGGGAACTGTGTACAGAGCTGAATATTGGCTCCATTGCATTGGAAATGATGGTGGCAACATTGGAATATCACAAAGTTTGCACCATGTGGGTCCCACAAATGATCACACAGGAATAGAAAGAACATCATATGCAAATTTGTCAGGACTTACTGAACCAATATGAGACTGAAGGTGACAGTTTCCTGGACCACATCATTACCGGTGATGAGAGACGATGTCACCACTATGAGCTAGAGTCAAAATGGCAGTCTGTGGAGTGGCAACATGAATTCCCCATCAAAGAATATAGCAACATGTAAATTCACCGTTGAAGAAAATGTTCAAGATGCAGCCCTCAGCTGGTAAAGTGTTGTTCAGTGTCTTTTGGAATAGAAAAGGGGTGTCCTGGATTTCCTGGAATATGGACAAACCATTAATTCTGACCACTATACTGTGACACTGACTAAGCTGAAGGCTCCATCTTCCAGAGTCAGGCCAGAGAAGAAGACAAATTTTCTCGTGCAACACAATAATGTCAGGCCCCATTCCAGTTTGAAGATCATGGAGCACACTGTCAATCTTGGCTGGACTTTCCTCGTGCACCCACAGTATAGTTTGGATTTAGGGCCTTCTGAATTCCATCTGTTTAGGCCAATGAAAGATGGACTGCATGGACATTTTCCTAGAAACAATGCTGCCATAGCACCTGTGAAACAGTTGGTCACCTCTGCTGTTGCAGATTTTTACAAGCACGGCATGCAGGCTCTCGCTCATTTCCGGCAAAAATGCATAGCCAATGATGATGACTGTGTTGAAAAATAGTGTTTTGTAGTTGAGGGTTTGCTCTATCAACCAGTGGTATTGTGATCTTTGTATCTGTTGTAGTTTCCATGGAAATGAATAGGAGGCATTACATTCAGAGCAACCCACACACCTCATATTTTTTATTTGCTAGTCCTCCTAACACAGTACTCTCACCAAAGTTTAGTACAATACAGAATGATTTAGTTAGAAATTTGCTTTCAATATCTTTATAAAGGAACCCAAACTCACATGCTAATGATCCTAACAAGCAGCTGATATTCAAGTCATCACAGCCAGGAAATTCTACAAGATTAAGGGCAGCCAGTTGCAGGAAATGGAGCAGAAATAGAGTAAAATGACATAGATGAGGATTTTTTAATTCATCCTGGCTGGTTGGAAACTGCTAATAGAAGAGTCTCATAACAGTTTGCAAGTCGTCCAGCTCGTCACAGAGTCAGCAGCAATGGCAGTGTGTTTGAGGGCAACACTTTTGATGGTTTTTGAAACTATGCATGATTCTGTGTCTACCAAACTGGTGCATCCACCTTTAGTGCAAAGCTGATTGTGGCAGATCTGCTACAAATTCTCACAATGATGAAATGACCGTGTTAGACAAATAGAAGATATTGAAAAGCAAACAAAATGGGTGTGGAAGCCACCAAATCAGGAATATACTTAAACTCATACTAAATTTTATGTTTATAGTTAAAAAAAAAAAAAAAAAAAAA
>WBMW01000212.1:366322-376509 GCA_013396635.1 Penelope pileata | reverse complement strand
GGGGCCCCCAACACAAGAAGGATGTGGAGCTGTTGGAGCGGGTCCAGAGGAGGGCCACGAGGATGATCAGAGGGCTGGAGCACCTCCCCTACGAGGACAGGCTGAGAGAGTTAGGACTCTTCAGCCTGGAGAAGAGAAGGCTGTGGGGGAACCTGATAGCAGCCTTCCAGTACCTGAAGGGGGCCTACAGGAAAGCTGGGGAGGGATTTTTTACAAGGACAGGTAATGACAGGACAAGGGGTAACAGTTATAAACCGAAAGAGGGCAGATTTAGACTAGATATAAGGAAGAAATTCTTCACTGTGAGGGTGGTGAGACACTGGAACAGGTTGCCCAGAGAAGTTATGGATGCCCCCTCCCTGGAAGTGTTCAAGGCCAGGCTGGATGGGGCTTTGGGCAACCTGGTCTAGTGGGAGGTGTCCTTGCCCATGGCAGGGGGGTTGGAACAAGATGATCTCTAAGGTCCCTTCCAACCTGAACCATTCTATGATTCTATGATTCTATATCTGGGGATTGCTTTTAATAATAATGATGTATAATTATCCTTTCAACAAAACTGCTATCATTGTTTCTAGGTGATTAGATTGATAATCCCATTCGCAGCTATTTCATGGAAGCTGATTCATGGTAACTATCTGCACGTGTGAGTTTAGCCCATGAAAAATTCCAGATAATGCTGCATGCAGATTTGTAATTGATCACCAGTCTGAATCCTAACATTCAAAATTCATTTTGTAGGACACAGCCATTGCAGTATCTTGTAAGATATTATATGTTATAACACATAGTACTGTATGGTCAAGAGAGACCATAATTATTTTGCAACTTTCTCACACAGTAAAAACTTTTTAAATTAGTTCTTACTCAGCTAGCTGCAACGGTATGTAGCTTTCAGAATAACATCCAGTGTTCGATTTAAAACTTACAGTGGTAGAAAATCCATCACAACAGCTAATGTGTTCTTCAAACTTTTAAAAATGTTTTTGTCCTCTTTGTTAAGTGTCATTTTATAATATGTTGCACATTGTTGAATTCAGAAGTGACAGAAAGTGTATGAAACAGAGCTGATTTTTGTGAGGCTAGTAAGAATGTAGATTCATCTACTGCCAGATGCAGAGAATCTGCTTACTTCTTGGTAAGCAGGCAATAGCTCTTCAGCATGGTAGGCTTTGAAAATGCATGTGTTTTATACATCTGAGTGTCAGCTGAGATTCAATCTATTTCTCTTTCTTTTGAGTAGATATTTAGAAAAATACAATACAAACTGCTGAGTTTTTCACTTATTTTTTTTCAAGATTGAGTGTTTGCTGTGAACATTATAAATTTAGGTGGAAAGCCCAGAGAGAGGCATATGTTAAATTAATGCATTGTGTGCATTTATTACATGATGAATAGTTGTCTGCCATGGGAGAAAGAAGAGAGGTACAACTGGCACTAATTGCTGCACTGTTTGACAATCTCAGTAAAGAGACTAAAATTGTCAATGAACTACTACCTTCCTCACCAAGGTTCTGTTTCTAGACAGTATATGATTACAGAAAATACAGAAAAGTCATGGGTTTTATTTTCAAATCACGTCCTAATAACAGTACCATTTGAATCGGAGCTACTTCTAGAACAGGTGAAGGAATTTAGGTGTGCTGAGCTTTATGAAATGCTTCCAAAATACAAAAAATAAAGTCCTTTGTTTTCTTATTACAGACTTGTTCTGAGAAATATCTAACTGGAATTTGTCACCCACATTTTCTTTTAAAATCTCTTGCTCAGTAGCTATTTCTTTTCCTTAAGGGTGTTTCACAGAACATCTGTAGGAAATCCTGCACTCAGACAGTTTGAGGGATCCTATTCTGAAGAAGTGAGATAGTAAAAAATTAAATGCCTGGTTGAAATAAAATTCCCATTGTTACGAAGTAATCAGTCCAATTCCAAGTTACACAGATTCTTTAAATTCATATTCAGGGCTTTTTTTCAGATACAAGGTTATACAGCACAAAGCAGAATGTAGCCACGTATAGCAACAAATACCAGTAACACTTGTACTTCTGATTATCAGATAGCACCAGCTGAAGGAGCAGACATTATTTCTACCGTTCGCATCTGGCTTTTGAAGAGAGATAACTAAGAAAATTATTTTCCTTCAGTGTAGTGAAAAATAGAAAAAGTGGAGATAGTGAAACCATTTTGCACTGTTAATATGAAATCAATAACACTGGCAACGTGAACATAATTTTGTAACAGCCATTTTCATGCAGGGTAGGTATTCAGGGTTTGCACTTGCATGAAAGACATGGGAGGACTGCACATACTTGGCAGTTTATTGAATCTTTGCCCCCCAGCAGGAGTCTGGAGACTGCAAGGGCTCTACGTGTGCCAAGACTGCCTAGGTAGTCTCCAGGGAGACAGCAGAGACTTAGGGGCAATAGCTTATACTGAAAGCTGAGGATCCTTATATGGAAGATATTGAAAACCTATATGATTTAATTTCAAGAAGTATTACTGTTACACTATTCTTCCAGCAATTTGCCAAAAGCCATAAGGATTAGGTTTTTCTATAACCATTTCCTCTGAAACACTGGGTGAGTTATCACTGTTTTATAAATTTATGAAAAGTTGCTTGTTCATTTTCTTGAAGATACCTCTGAAGAAGAGATTACAAAGCCACGGTAAAAGATACTGTTTTATTCCATTTGCTTTGCTTGTTAGTTTTGTATCATTGCATTTAAAGATCTCAGATTATGTATTTTTCTACTCATCTGTGATCTAAATGATTTTTTTTTTTTTTTGGTTCTTCTATTTTCCTGATCTTTTTCATTCTACCATATTTCTACTTTCACATACACACAGAAACATATATCACATAGAAATTATACTAATAAACTGGGGCGGGGGGGAGGAATGTTTTCCTAATTTCATTAACTTTTATTAGCAACAAAATCAACAAACATTCACCTTAATAAATTCCTTTTTCCCTCTCTGACCTTAATAACATCAGTAACAATGTGCCTCATAATTAAGAAAGGCAACAGAGCATGAGATCACTTTTTCACTTTTTTTTTCTTCTGGTTATTCTATTTGCCTTTCCTTTTTATTTACTCTGTTATTTCTGTCATCCAAGACTACTCTTTCATTACTATTTCTAGGAAAACGATACATATTGAATTAATTAATGCTGAGCAGTTCCTCAGTGCTAAATATCAGAAGTCTCATTTATGCAGTGGCAGGATGCTCTCTAGAAGAGGGAAAATTATGTGTAAGAGAATGTTTCTGGAGGAAAGTGAGGGGGTTGAAGCATTCTAGAGGAATAAATAAGTAAATAAATACGCTGGAATGGAGGAACATAAGAATGGAGAGGAAAGTCTTGGGGAAAGGACTACACAAAAGCAAAGAGGGAGACAATAGTCTTACAATGGAAAACAGAGGAAGGAAGAGTAATATTTTTGGGATACGGAGCAGCACTATTTACTTTGAACTCGCTGTTGTTTTTTGCCCAAACAGTAGTCACTGATCTAGGAATTAATCAATGTCTGGAGAAGTCCAGGTTATCACCATACTATCCCTTCCTATTTCTGAAGTATCAGATTGCCCACCAATCTCTATGGGCTGCTGTGAATATGCACAGCTGACTCTGGCAGGCTAGAAGGAGCATGAAATGATCTCATAAACAAGGCCTAGCTTCCTGCTCACAAGAACGCCTCTGAAAATAATTGGGGCAGTTTTTAATCCTTAGTATGGTTATTGCAGACTTTCTGTATTTTCACAGCTTTCCAAATCACTATGAAGAGGTTTGAACTCAGTATCTTTCCCTTGATAAATGTATTGAAAAATGCAATCACTTTGAATTTTGATATTTTGAATTCGATAACACTATTCTATATTTTGATTCCATTCAAATCAGTCAACTCATACTTGCCCATTGCTCTTCTGCCTGCATTGCTCTTGCTATTTTTGTATGAGTGTAACAATTGAAACCCTTCTTAATATTAATTTCCTAGGTTGTTAGGCCTTGTACAAATAGTCTGAGAAATTCTGATGGTTCTGATTTCATGTTTGATATTAGCTTAATTTTTTCTCTAACAAGTGAAATCTGAGATTTGTCCATCTACCTAGTATATTATTTACTGTTGTGCCAAAAGGAAAAGATGGGAGAGATGTACACTTCACAAGCCTAACTACAGAAAGACAGTCAGTACTCCTATCCCAGCTTTTACTTCAAAATCAGTCCCACCACTTTCTGCAGTAATATAATGTAGATCTCCCTGATAGAGATGTTCTTCTTTGGAGGTTGATGACCTCAATACCAATCACAATACCAATCAGCAAGTATCCTTTCTTCTGATGTTACTGCTCTCGAGCAGTCTCTGGCTTTCTAAAAGGGCTGGGTGCTTTAAAACTTAATATTCTCTTGAGAATCAGGATCACTGCCACAGATCCTAATTTAGCTTTTTTCTTTTTTTACCTTTCTGTTTTTTTAAAAGCAAATGTAATATACCATAGAACATTATACATTTATAACAGTGCTAACCATGCTGGCCAGTTGGATAGACTGAGAAAGGAGGAAGAGAATTAGGGAGGCAGAAGAAAGAAGATGGTATTACCTAGAGGTTTTCTAACGCAATTTTTCTTTGCAATATAAAATTATGAAACATTTTTAAAAGGTCACATTTTCCCTTCTATTCATGTGTTCTCACTACAGCAAGTAAGTAACCTTCCCGGGAATAAAGGAGACCATCTCTTCCCTGTTCCAGGTGTTGTATTGAAGGGGAATGTATGACCCTAGAGGTGAAGGTTACTACTGTGAATATTGATAGGGAGAGAGGAGGATTTTTTTCTTAATTATTTACTGTTTTTACCGTTGATAATTTCACTGCAGTGTTGTGTAAAGATAGATGCATCACCAGAGCTGATGATGGAAGAAATGGAAGAAATAGAAGAAGTCATCCAGAGAGGTTGTAGAGTCTCCATCCACTGAGGTTTTCAAGTCTCAGCTAGACATGGCCATGGCTCCACTGCTGTAGCTCTGGATATAGTTCCGCTTTGGGCAGGAGGCTGGACCAGATATCTCCTAGAAGTGCCTTGAGCTTTATGAATAGACAGGAAAGGCTTGTGAGCTGTTAGACATGTGGCAATGTGCAGTGATACTTTTGACCTCGATTCCCCTCAGGGATTGAGAGAATGGCGCATCCCAGGGCATGAAGCTTACATAGAAGGGACGATCCAAAAAGAGGCACATCAGAGAGGAGCATTGCTGACTCAGAGCAAATTGGAGCTCATACTTCCCTCTCACAATTGTTGTATGTTTTTTGAATGTTATTAAGCTTCAGGCTAGGAAACATTGTCTTTAGTATTGTTCTGTCAATGGCCTTGTGTATGATACTAAGAAATGATAAACCACATCTTGCCTTATTACATTGTTCAGATGTGCAAAATTTCAGTTAGAAAAATGATTCAGCTCTTAATTTTAAATTTGTTTTCTACAAATTTAGCTTAATCTGAGAGTTCAGGCAGATCTGGCCTCATTTATGGACAACTTTGCACCTACATTACTATAATGTCTTTACACAATTTGAAAAGAAGCAGGACTGTGTTTAGAGTTTTAAGTTCATATTCAATAACCTCTCCTTTATCCAAACTTCTATTGACTTTAAGAATAAGGATCTTGATTTTGGCTGTTTTAGTTGGTTTGGTTTTTGTTTTTGGTTTTGTTTTTGCTTTAGTTCCACCTATTAACTGCAGTTCAAAAGCAGTCTGCAGTTATTTGTTGAGTTTGGGGATTTTTTTAATCTCATGGTCAGGCTAGATTCTTATAATTCTTATCATTCTTCAAGCCAAAATGCAGATCTGCTGACATCAACCACATACTTTGAGATTAGTATGCACAAGTTGTAACAACTTTATTGCTGATGTATACAAATAAATAAGAATTAGGTCATATTGTGTCTTGCTACTACTGTGCTGAGAGATTTATTGCTAATATTTTTAATTACTCACTTTTGCTTCTAAAGTCTTTGGTTTAGTTTCTGCATTCATGTGAAGATCAGTCTTGTTCAATAAAAATAATTTCTTCACAATCCCATATTACAGTAGAATTAGAAGCTGTAATGTGTGCCTTAAATTTGAAGTAGAAAAGTCAGAAAAGAACTGTCATGCATGACCTGCAACTGGTAGTTTACACTTGCATAGCAGTCACTCTGTAGATAACACTGAAACATTTTTTTTCAATTTAAGTATACACACATTTCCAATAAATGTAGAGTTACTGATTTTTTTATTATTTTTACTGATTGTTTTCCTTGTTGTGATAGTACAAGGGAAAATTGTCTCAAACTTAAAGAGGGAAGATTTAGACTGTATGTAAGGAAAAAGTTTTTTACAGTAAGGGTGATGAAGCACTAGAACAGGTCACCCAGAGATGTGGTAGAAGCTCTGCCCCTGGAGATATTCAAGGTCAGACTGGACCGGGCCCTAAGCAACCTGATCTAGCTGTGGATGTCCTTGTTCATTGCAGGGGAATTGGACTAGATGACCTTTAAAGGTCTCTTCCAACAGAAGCAATTTTATTATTCTAGATTTCCTGATTTTTTTTTTTTTCAGTTGCCTCTAATGGCGTACAGATAACAACTTTTCTGAGCTCACACTTGGATGTAGCAGCCCACTCACAGGTAAAGCTGGGAGGCTGAATCAGATACTGTCCCATAATACTTGTGACAAATCTTTTCACAGCCAACCAGATAGACACTAGAATGTACTTGTAAGTCACAGAATATTAGAAATTTTATTAAAAGCAATAATTTGCCAAAAAATACCTACTGGATATGGCCTCATTTATTCTTTTAGCACCTAAATCAAGGGACAGAAACAGGATGGGTTTTCTGGAACACTGTGAACAACAAGCAGTCAAAATGAAAAATTACCAATTTTCAAACTGCATTTTTCCTACTAGCTGTTTGTTGACTACCTGAAAATAGTGAACACTCTCACAGAAATTGGGATCAATACACACAGGAGGAAACATGAAGCATTTCTCAAATAACATAATTCCTCCTATAGAGCTGTCCTTTTTTGGCATAGATGAGGTACGCAAGGATATGCAAATTATATCTTTGAGGGCAGTGAAATTAGTGAAGCAAAACTGTAGGTTGTTAGAGCAGCTTATATAGCACTATTGTGTCAGTGTTCACATTTCTTTACAGACGTACCTGAGAGGTATCAAATAAGCCTTTGTTTCCTTGCAAAAGTAATATTTTTATACACATGCTCAAATATTAATCATGATTACACTTTAAATCTGGAATCAAGTACCATTTGGTTTCAAGCAGACCTTGTCTAGATGTCGGTAGTTAGTTGTATTTCACGTTCTGGCTGATACTTTATAGGCTATAAAACTGTCTTGCTGTGTAGAGCATTCATAGAAAAATAACATTCCAGTCATGTAAGTCATATAAGGGTGAGTAATGGTAATGTGGTTTTTCTGGGAGAAGGCAAAAATTGTGTGAGAGGAGTCTAGCAAGAATCAAAAAGGAGGAGAGAGAGAGACGTTAACAGTTTCAATTCCTTCACAGTCTCATGGTTTGGGAAGAAATGCTGGAGGCAATTCTAAGAACTAAACTGTTATGGTAGCTTAATTCAATAGACTATATAAAATGAAATTTAGTCTAAGATGTGTCTGTATTGTTAACTTCTAATGTACATTTCCCAGAGTGATAAAACACTTGAAATGAAACTTTCTATAAACGTTTGCTAGCACTGACGCATATTGGTACAAGCTCAGACCTAATCTGACAGGGAGAACCACTCAACTCGGGGACTGTGACCACATGATATAGGAACACATGCTACAGACTATAGCAATAATGGAAGCATAAAACTCCATGAGTCCTTTTTTTCTGAAGTGATTTTCTTACTATCTGAAGTATTATGAAATTAACCTGTATGAAAAAGAAAAAATGGATGTACAATTGTCTAAGAGCAAAGATAATTACTATATCTTAGATGTAATGAATGTATTTTGAGTCTCACTTTTAGTTTTTATATACATAGAATCATTTTTGCCAAAGTTGATAAGACATACATTTGTAAATATCCTTTGCAAACTGGATTAGAATTCATTCTAAATTCTCATATTTTGGCTGTTGAATGTAATGTCTTGCACACAAAGTTAGTATTATGTTCTTAACAGAAAACAACAATGGTCTAATTAATCTTGCTACTGCTGCAATCAAGTGCATCCATGCAACTGTTTCATTGGAGCCAAATATAGTGCTATCAAGAATTCTCCAGAAGTGATCCAGGGAGCAGAAGGGAGAAGATGGGGATATGATCACATAAAATACAAACTGAACTCCCCACATTTGTTTTGTAAATAAGGCTGTAAATCATTAAGTTGACTTCAGTCATGCTACCAAAATGCGTGAGAGAAACATGATTTGCAGAAGATGAATACTGTATTTTAAGGAGCTTACAGCTGGGAAAAACAGTTTAAATCTGAAGCCAAAAATGTAACCTGATTAAATTCAACATCAGATATGTTCATCAAAAATTCTTGAATGAGGAAGAAAGGAAATGGTGAATATCCTGTATTGTCAGGTGCCCTCACAGTAAACCCCAGAGGAGAACAAGCCCTTACAGTGTGGAGGTAATCAGATAGAAGAAAACCAGTCACAGTAAAGCAGGAGAACACACAGATTGCGCTGTCTTCCCTGCATACCCTGGAAAGCAGGAGCACAACTGTGTTTGGAAATTTGAGAAAGATCCCTCCCTATGATGTAAAAACATTCCAGTTTAGATGTTTCTCCTCAAAAAAGGCAGATGCCAAAAGTCAGTTCACACCCACTGCAGACAGCCCAACTCAACAGAAGAAGTCAAAGATGTGTCTGAGCTTGCCCAAAGCAAGTTGCAGAGGCTGAGGCCTTGCAAGTCAGCTGAGGGACCAGCCTTGCAAGTCAGCTGAGATATTAAAACATGCAAAAGAGATCATTACGGAGTTTTCTAAGGGGAATAACGTCTTTTGCCTAGCCTTAAGCTACGCTTTTTTGCAAATTAGAAAAAATACGTAGAAATTTTTCAGCCAGATGAGTCATACTCCAGTCATATCTGTGTGACAAGAAACCAGGAGTTGTACCACATGTCAAAAGTTGCATAGGGTAACAGCAATACCAGTACCATGAGAAGTCACCAGGTGATGTTCCACCTAGGCAAGTCATCTGGGACAAAAAAAACTCTTTCCCTTATGAGAAGGAATATATTGGAAAAAATCCATATGTGTATTTAAGATAAAGAATTATATCCAATCCCTTAATTTCAATCAGTTTATTATGGATTTACTCTGAGGAAGTTTAGAGTGGAGGCATATGAATTCCCTTCTGTAAATCAATAGGTCTTTACACTGTTATTTTAGAAATTCCTTAGTTTGTGACTTTTTTATTCACTTACAGAAAAGAAATCTTTTTCTTCACTGTGTATATGGAAAGTGAATAGACATGTCTTTCCAGAACACTAAAGTTTTAAGAGGCATAGATTTGTCAGAAACCAAGGGAAGTCAGCATCGTTAACACTGGTCTAGATGATACACAATGTTATGAACTGTGATTAAAANCCCCTTTGCCGGATTAGGTCAGCTGTCTTGGTTCTGTCCCCTCCCAGCTTCTTGTGCATTCCCCTCTCCCAGCCCCCTCACTGGAAGGACAGTACCAGAGGCTGAAATATCCTTAACTCTGTGCAGTACTGCTCAGCAACAACTAAAACATCTGTGTGTAATCAACATTGTTTGTCTGCCAGAGTCAAAACATAATATCCTACCAGACACTATGTNAAGTTGAGATAAAAATTATTTGCTAAGAAAGAAAAGGAAAGGAAAAATAATAGTAATAATAATTATATACATATATATACACACACAAAACAAATGATACACAACACAATTGCTGACCACCTGCCAACTGATGTCTAGCCAGTCCTCGAGGAGCAAAAGCCCCCCCAGCCAGCTCCCTCCAATTTTATAATTTTCACATGATGTCAGATGGTATAGAATACCCCTTTGCCGGATTAGGTCAGCTGTCTTGGTTCTGTCCCCTCCCAGCTTCTTGTGCATTCCCCTCTCCCAGCCCCCTCACTGGAAGGACAGTACCAGAGGCTGAAATATCCTTAACTCTGTGCAGTACTGCTCAGCAACAACTAAAACATCTGTGTGT
>WBMW01000212.1:294623-364921 GCA_013396635.1 Penelope pileata | reverse complement strand
AAAAAAAAAAAAAAATAGAACACAAGTTGAGATAAAAATTATTTGCTAAGAAAGAAAAGGAAAGGAAAAATAATAGTAATAATAATTATATACATATATATACACACACAAAACAAATGATACACAACACAATTGCTGACCACCTGCCAACTGATGTCTAGCCAGTCCTCGAGGAGCAAAAGCCCCCCCAGCCAGCTCCCTCCAATTTTATAATTTTCACATGATGTCAGATGGTATAGAATACCCCTTTGCCGGATTAGGTCAGCTGTCTTGGTTCTGTCCCCTCCCAGCTTCTTGTGCATTCCCCTCTCCCAGCCCCCTCACTGGAAGGACAGTACCAGAGGCTGAAATATCCTTAACTCTGTGCAGTACTGCTCAGCAACAACTAAAACATCTGTGTGTAATCAACATTGTTTGTCTGCCAGAGTCAAAACATAATATCCTACCAGACACTATGTAGAAAATCAGCTCTGTCCCAGCTGAAAACAGGACACACAGCCAGCTGTCATTCCACTCATTTTTCTCAAGGCTTGAATTGAGTCTGGAGCCCAGTTAAAGAGTTAGGTTTTTATCATATGCACTTTCCACATCCATTTATCAAGGAAATTATTGCACAACAGGTCAGGAGTACAAGAATGCTTTCTCAGAATCACAGTATTTGGTATTTCTATTTACCTTGTAACTTCACTTGTGAAGTGCACAGTGCACGCTTCAAAAAATAGGCAGTATGTTTTGTCTTCACAGCTCATTCTCAGGACACTGGCATATGTCTATTTTACTGGTTTAAACCTTGAGTTATTCAATCAAAAATAATAATAATAATAATAAACTACATCTATAAACTTACTGTAAATGAGAACAAAATTAAATTTAAGACTTTACAGTTTGAGAAGGGGAGGAAGGAGAAAGAAAAGTATGTTACAATATTCTAGAAACATTTTTTCTTTACATAAACTCTGACGTTGTCACAATGAAATTGATTAATGTTTTGTGAACTGTGCCTTTCTGTTTCATTCAGTCCTTCTAAGACTGCTTCTCTGGAGAGTACATAAAGTTCCCAGAGATCTGTTTTTGCAGTCTTAAGTGTTTAGTCTTTCAGCTCCAGTGCTACCATTTAATTTATCAATCTGCCGTTTGGTGAAATGCTGTAGAAACACTTCAAAGCCTGAACCCATCACTTATTCCTACACCTGTCAATGACAGTCCTCTGTATTTGTCAAACCAAGTTAAATGACACTCCTGCAATGTATACAATATTGCTAATAAATTGGATAATCAATCACTTGTGTGTGGTTTGACAGTAGTACCTTGAATACACTGAATTTAAAATGCATTTTTAAGAGGCAGGACTCATTATTCTTATAGTAGGAAAAAAAATACCATATGGGCATTGAGAATTTCCCAGTCAATCTATACAATTATAGGACACCTTGGGAAATGCTTAGGCCACTTTACACTGGAAAGCTTTTTCATTACCTTATTATAATATGCTCCCATGAGAAACATAAGTAATTGGAGATCACTTTAGATGACAGAAAATAGTTTAACAGCACGAGAAGAAAGGACAGGGAGACAAAGTAGATTTATTCATGTTTCTTTCTGTAGAAAAGCTACAATGCACTATTTTGTTCTAAATAACATCAGGCTAACAATGTTAAGTATGGTCTTTCCCTCAGCCACCAGTAGTTTTTGTTAGGAGTAATTCTAACACTTAGCATTTAGCTGTACCGGGTAAATTTTGCCTTGAAGTTCCTGTGCCATCGATGCCCACTTGGCTGCCATAAATCACTCCCACACTAGATGATTCCCTGGAGTCTGAATATTAATCTTGATGTCTTTTATATCATGTGCTTCACTAGCTTTATTTAACCACTCTACAGGGAAGTATCTGAGTGACTACACTACCTGACTGAATATTTGCCCAAATTTTGGCTCAAATTCAGATTGGAGAGTAAGTTCAGCAGTTTCCCCAAAATACATTTCACTGGGAAAACAGTTTGGAGGAGAGAGGATGAGCACAAACAAAATATGTATCTGAAGATGAAAAAAAAATACAGCCTAAACATATTGCAGAAAAACTCTGCCTGGTGCCTGCAGAAATATGTGAGGGCTTCTCTGAAGAGAAGTTGGTGGTATGGCAGTAGAGGTTGAACCTTCCCACCAATATTCCATTACATTTTTTGTTGCCGTGTGACAGATGGCAGCAGAGGGGCAGTCTGACAAAATGGCGTCTGCCATGGAAGTGTGTATGAAGAAAAGGTGTGGAACTGAATTCCTCCATGTGGAAAAATGGCACCCACTGACATTCATCAACACTTGCTGAAAGTTTCTGGAGACCAAACAGTGTATGTGAGCACAATGAGACAGTGGGTGGTCCATTTCATCAATGGTGACAGCAACAGTGGTGACCTCCACTTTTATGAGTGTGGCATTGTTCATTGCTGGTGAAAATAGGTAGCTATTGGTGCTGACTGTGTTGAAAAATAGTGGTTTATAGCTGAGAATTCGATCTATCAAATAGTGTTATTGTGCTTTTTGTATCTGTTGTAGTTTCCATTGAAATAAATAGGAGGCATTACTTTTGGAGTGACATACATGCTTTAATGGATGCAGGAGATGGAATACTGTATGTCAGCCAATTTATTTTATGTATACAAGCCTTGCTTGGGCAAAATGTACCTCTTTGGACTAAGATTTCCCCAAAGCTTTTCAGTTTTGCAGAAAAAAATCTCCATTTACATTACTATACCCCTTTCTATATTTTTAATATCTGATTTCACACTTCTCCATATTAAGTGAACACACAAAATCAGAATTATACTTTATTAACTTATGTTAATGTTAAACATTAGGTTATATCCAATCTTTTGGCAATTTGGGACAAGTTGTTGGAGATTTAGGTGGTACTTTTTTTTGGTTTTAATCATTTCTATTTGTCCTCATAACTGCAATACAGAAATGGATGCAAAATACTTTTCTGTAATTTCTTGTCCTCTTTTGGCTTCCTCCTCTTTTCTGTAAACCCCCAAGAATATGTTAGTTGAAGGAATCACTGACAAAATTTGTCTTTTGGCAATAAGCATGTCAGCAACAAGCAGACTCTGGAGACTATTGTGTGTCTCTGCAGAATATATAGCCTGAACAGCAAAACAGACATGTTCTTTCACTTCTACCAGAATCTTCAGCCTTAACTAAAATCGAATCATTTCTAAATTGAAGATTGGATTCAGCTCAACCATTCCTCTGCCTTTGGAAACTGGTAGTGAGCTTGTCAATTAACATGTTAATTAGCACCAATTTAATTTGTGTCTTTAGGGAATGTGAGTAACCATCCGTTGAAAAGTGGCTTTAAGTCTCTGATTTTTTCAGTAGTTCATGGAAGTCATTGCCATCTGATTAATTTCTAATGGAAACTTTCCATTGTTTATCCCCCAAATCATCTAGCTATACTCCTCTCATCCTTTTTTTTTTTTTTTTAATATCATAACAGTTTAGACTGATTCTCTTCTGCACTCAACAGGAGGAATTTCTAGCACTCTTTTTACATGACAAGAGAAATGATTTTACAAGTGACGGGAGTACTAGTTTCAACCATTACATTGATATGTGCTTTCTAAAAAGAATTTGATTGAGGGAATATTGCTTTTGTATTTAATATTTTTATCCAGCTCTGACAACAGAGAAGCAATTGACAGTATAAATGGTGATAGTGCTGTCAACTGAATTAAGATACATTATGCCTGGTTTGTCAACATTTTTGATTTACAAATACATCTCTGTACCTGTAGGGGAAAAAAAAAAAAAAAAAAGGGATATTAGCTAAAGATGACTCACATGCAAGACAAATTCTTGCTGCCATGAAAATAACAAAAGCTATTTCTATTCTATTCTGTTCTGCATTAACTCTTCCAAAATCAGAGTAACTCCACTGGCATTACACTAACTAGTGTTTGGAGCTAAGTAAATTAAAACAGGGTATGACCATTAGTTTATAAAAATTTTGTGTGGGCATATAATACTGTATGTAAGAAAGGCTATATTGTGCCAATATACTTTCAATATACAATATCATCAGATAAATAAAGACATAATAACATCTAGAGAGTTATTTCAATGATGTAGAAGCCTAATTTTGCATTTGCCCAATTGACACACATGCAACTGCTGATGTGCATAGGGAAGTCGAAGGCTAAAAGCATTATAGCTCTGAAAATCTGGTCTTCAGGGTCTTTGTTCTTCAAACACGCAGAATTTAAAGGAAGACTAACAGTTAAGTGAAATGAAGCTGAAAAAGACAACTTGTACAAGATTTTCTTATTGATACTGGGTCAGAACTAAGGAACTATGACTTTTGCTTAACAGAAACATTTTATTGATGAGTTTTCTTTGACTTGGTGTGAGCGTTAGACTGCGTTACTGTCTTCCGCTTTAATAGCAGCATCATGCACACAGGTCTGCTCTTAATGCTGCAGAATTGCATATGTCTGTGGGTAAGTAATCTGCCCGTTTACAGTGCCATTATGAAACTGCTGACACCACCAGTTCCCAGGCTCCTTTAAACCTTTTTCTGCTTCCGACTTGCTGAGTGTTTGGTATTCTACACTGCACGAGTGATTTCCTGCAGCCTCTGTAACACAGGTTAGTGAGTTGCTAAGGAATAACTCTCAAGAGGTTAAGAGCCTGCAGTCACCTTGATCTCTTTGCCGGTGATTATCTGTGCTAATTTTCTCCTTCGTGTTTTATACCGCAGCCCTGACCGGAGTTTATGTCTGTCCCTTGGCATGCAGAAGTGCGAACAATTATGGCTGTAGACAGAAAGATGTACTAAATGCATCCACACTGTAATCTTTTTAGCATATTATCACAAGTGAAGCATCATCATTCAACGTAAAAAAAAAAAAAAAAAAAAAAAGTTTGGTTTGAAAAGGAGAAGAGATTTTTTTCCTTCTAGGTCATCCATTTTGAGTTCTATTCATTGTCTGTGGTTCACAGACTTTACAATACATGCACAGGACAGCTGCTTCACAACCAAGAGCACTAGGAATTTCCTTTATGAAACCCCAGACCTCTAAGGGTCTCACATGATGTCTTGTGTCCATGGGCTGTTAACTCAGCTGTTGAAGCAAAGGATACAACACCAGGAGCTCCATCGCTGCCACGTTGCCTGTGCTGCCACAGCTGCAGGTAAAGTTTCAGAAAGGGAGAAACGGACCCAGACCATGGAGACAAAGAAGGATCCACAACAAGATTTCTCTAAGCTTTAGATCCACCCTCCTTTACCTGTCTTAGTCCATAAGGATCAACAGATAAGGTCCCACAGCGCTGTTTTCCTTCCATTATTTTATCAGACAACATGGAAGGATAAATGTCTTATCTCCATGACCAAACCTTGAATTCATCCGGCTATCTTGAAGGATACTGAATAATGAGAAAGGGGAAACGTGAGCCCCTTGCTCTATTCAGAGCTCATCCATCTGTGCTATTTCTACTTCAAGAGAAAAGTAACTGATGCTACTTCATTGCCAGTGGTCCCAGGTAAGACGTCATTTTGTGTGCAGAACTGGCTGTTTTCTGCTCCATATGAACAGCACTTCCACACAGAAATGCCTTTTGCCAATACAGAGAGATCCTGAATGGCCCATGGGGAAAGCAGAGATTCCCCCCCCACCTCCTGCTAGAGTCCCCAGCACCCATGTTGTGGGATTCAATTAGCAGGGATGCCCTTGAGTTCCAAAGATTTCACTTAAAATACTCAGACTAGAAAAGGAAGCAAATCAACTCCTGTTAGCTTGTTAATTGTGCTAGCAGGTTACACTGTTAAAAGCCACAGTATGTTTACATTTTATATTCCAGTCATGGGGTCAGCAATTTTTGGCAGATAGATGGACAGGGTGAGCAAAATGGATAATGTTTGCTGTAGCTGAAGCTATGGGTATGCTCATTTCAGAGATTTACTGTCATGCAACATAAAAAAGAACTGCATTTACCTCTTATCTCAGCGGCACTGTATACTACTGAACTAAACAATGCAAAAACAGAAAGCACCTTAGCGTTAGAGACCTCATCTGTATCAAAGTCATTTAGATAGCTTTCACTGTAAAACTCTTTATGAAAACTGTTGGTCTACATTTTTGCAAACTTTAAAATTTTTTATCAGATAATGAATTTTGATAAGCAATGTTTTTAGGCATAAAATGGTATCTGATGCTTGCTAAGCAATGAAATATTTTAGAAGGCAACTGATATAAACAATCCATAGTTTACAAAAATTCATGGATTACATTGCCGTGTGATAAACAGGACACAAAATGCGCTACTTTTCTCTGATCTCAAAGATAACATTAGACCACATGAAGAATGGTGGGTTGAAATTGCCACTGGTAAAGCTGAAGGAGCATAAGGGGGTCCTTTTTCAAGGCAAAAGTTACATGAACAGGGAACAGACCAAAAGAACAAACTTCTCAGAGGCTGATTGATGTACAAAACCGCTTCTTGCAAAAGATAAGTATTATTATTGTACACTAAAAAGAAATAAAATGTGCTAAGCCACATTTTTCAGTATAAAAATACAGTACCTAAGGAATACTGTGTGGTAGGATCTCCTCATTAACCCAGTGGCAGGGTGCAAGTAGAAGGTAAGGAAGGAGAGAAGCATTCAGTTATCAACCAGGAACTCCTTCCTGCATTTTCCCTACCCAAAATATCCAGACAACAGCATCCAAACTCTTCACTACCTACTACCCTCATCTGAGGAACCTGTGAAGTTTCTCCAACCACTCAATCCTACTGACCTAGCACACTCTGCCTGAGATCTCCCTCCCTTCTGTGCCTTTCCAGCACCACCAGGAATGGCTTTGAGACTTCTCTGTCATAGCATTTTGAATATGAAAAATTTCCTACTTCAAAAGCCTAGCGAAGGGCCAGGCTTATTTCTGTCCTGGAGAGGTTTGCCTCAAATAACACAGACTTATTTCTCAGAGTACATGCTAGGGCCCAGAGCTGAGGTACTGCATAAAACTACAGCTGCCCTTCAGCCTTATGCCAGCTGATTTAAAGTGAATTATTCTTCATCAACTTTGTGGTCCTTAACCTTGAAAAACTGAATTTATCTTGTCTTTATGCAAATTAAATTAATGTCACTCCAGGTGAAAGGTTTCATGTGACAAGCCTTTTAATCTTTTTTTCTTCAAATTGTCTGTCTTCTTCTACTTAAAAACACAAACTGAATATTAAGTGCAGGATTATTGCAGCTATTAATCATACAGCTAAATAAAACCATTAGCATACTGTGAATAGCAGTAAATAAAATAATAGCTTTACTACCTCCTAGTTTCACACAGACTGGCTTTTGAGTGAAGTACAAAATAACTGCTGTTGGATCGTTTAGGAAAAATTTACTAGAGTTATGTGAAGGTAAAATACAGAAATGTGATTCTATGTAAGATCTAAATACTATTATTTAATGTTATTTTTCTTCCTTCACCACATGCTTACTTTTTTCTGTGTTCTAGTTTCCAGGGCTGTTTTATTTAATGAGTGTTTCATATAAAATGCATGTAGAATTTTTGTTTCTCAAAAAATTTAACAATAGGACTACAGTTGGCTTTTTCACCTGGCAAGTCTCATGATTTTCAATACTGATCTGGCATTATACGGGTAGACAGCATGACTTATCCTGTCACTAGATGCTTGGGCACTTGCATCCAAAGTGGAGGTGGAAATTGTCCCCTAACCTCCTGCTCCTTTGGTGGTTGTTTCTTGCAAGTTGCACACATGGCAAATTGCAAGCCCTCAAAATCAAAACCCCAGGATGAAATGGTAACTGGGGTAATTTAAGCCTGCCTACTCTATTTTTTTCCCCCCTTTTTATATAGTGAACCTATGAGAAAACGGAAAAGAGAAGGCAAGGAAATGGAAGAAATATATATATAATGGGGGAGAACAAACCCAAGGAAATCCAGAATTCTTGACCTATACTTCAAATTATGTACTAAAAAAATGTTAGAGAGCAGAAATAATCCAGAATACCATCTATTTGAAGGCAAACTGCATTAATATGTAGCTTTTTCACTTTATTTTCAGTGAAAGTTTTTTTCTCTTTGTCCTTCCTTCCTCTCTCCCTTCTATTTCTCTCCTATCTGCTTTCTTACTTAAATATTGTCCTTTTTTGTAACACTTTCTTTCTTCATGCCTCTCAGCCCTTAATAATTGTCCTTCTGAGGCAAGTGAAAAACTTACAGTTTCTGCTCCTGGTCAGGCAAAGAGAATTTTGAGCACAGAATATTTATTATTTTTAGTTCTCTTTTTGGATGAGTGAGATAAACTTCATTGCTGTTTGCTCACCATAAAAGGAAAAAGTGACTAATGGAATGCAAGCATAGGAAGAACAATGAAGGATTTACTTCAAAATTGATAACTCATAACATTGTTTCCCTCTGGACACTTGCAGTCTCTTATCTATTTTTATTTCCCTTGATGGTGCCTTTCTTTTCCTGGACTGATATGTATATTCCCTTCTGAACCTGACAGGAAAGTTGTCTATAACATTATGACCTGCACCATTTGTTTTCCTATTTTTCCTTTTCTGTTTATGATGAAAAATTTGGTGAACTCAAGAATCAGCAATGCAACCATTCTAATGTTTTTCATTAATATAATGTGTTGTCTACTCTGAGTCCTCACCTACTCACTCATTTACCAATCTTTCATGTATTTAATAATCTTCCTAGACCACTGGTTATGCTATGTCAATCCAGCAAAGAAGAGGATTTCATTATTAGAGTGCTCACTGCATTTGATCACTCAGGATATTACACCATAATGATCTTCTAATTACAGAGCTGTGCAGTGTGTTAATTCCTTTCTGTATGTGCTGTCAACTATTTTCACTGTTCTACTTGCCCCAGACTCACATTTCCAAATTTACTATGGAGTGATAGCTGACGACAGCATTGACAAACATAATATACAGTATATGGTTGAGGAAAGTTAAAGGACTTTGAAAAATAGCTTGAAATGTGAGAGTAAGCCAATATTAACACAAATGTTTTAATCAATATGTTTTTTTCTATAAGCCCATTCATTCTTGTTTTTGTGTTTTTCCACAGTGGTTATGTCTTTGATTATGATTACTACAGAGATGATTTCTACAACCGGTATGTGTGGTTATATTTTTGTACATTCTACACAATTTCTCCTGTTTGTTTATAATGCAATCACATCGTTTGGTTAGGCAGGTCTGTCTTGATACTGCATATTATTCATTTCATCATTTCCATTGTGTATTGGAAGAAGATTATTTGAATATATCACAAACAGAGAAGATTACTCAATGCCTGCTCATTAAGCAACTCTTTTGGCATTACCCTTCTCTGAGAGCTTCTCAGGCATTTTCTGTGCTGAAAAATTTAACGCTAGCTTAATTGCTCAGTGTGTCTTCCTACAGAGTCCTTCCAGGCTTACTTTCTCTGGAACGTATAATGGCTGTGAAATTCTTCAGTATTGATGCTTGTGTCTTTTTGTTTCAACCATGTATATAAAAAGATGTAGACAGTCTCCTGAAATATGTGTTTTTTCAAGAATCTTCCAAGAATGTTTAGAAGTCTAGAAGGACCTTGAGGGAAGTCAAACAAGTTGAACAACATGTATTTGTCCACAGTCGGAAAAAGAATGTGGATACTTGATCAGTTGGAGACTTGATTATTTTCACACAACAGCTCAGCACTATGGAAATTTTAAGATATTCATTTGGTTGTAGCAGAATCACCAACACAGGGTTAACATGGATAGCCACAGATAACCAACTCCTGATCCAGCTACACTGGGTTTCTGTGTTATATGAAGGCTGCTCAGAAACTAATGCCTCCTATTTTATTATGTTGGCCCACAAAGTCAGAGGGAGATGTTGGCAGTAGAGTTTGAATCTTCCCACCAATATTCCATTCCATTTTGTTGCCGTGTGACAGATGGCAGCAGAGGAGCAGTCTGACAAAACGGCGTCTGACATGGAAGTGTGTATGAAGCGAAGGAGGGGAATGGAATTCCGCCATGCAGAAAAATGGCACCCACTGACATTCATCAACACTTGCTGAAAGTTTCTGGAGACCAAACAGTGGATGTGAGCACAGTGAGGCAGTGGGTGGCACGTTTCAGCAGTGGTGACAGTGACAGTGGTCAACTTCACTGGTGCAGATTTTTACAAGGGCAGCATGCAGGCTCTTGTTCATCACTGGCAAAATTGCACAGCTAATGTTGATTAGAACTAGTGATAAATTGGTCTATCAAACAGTGTTATTTTGCTCTTTGTTGCTATTGTAGTTACAATGGAACTAAATAGGAGGCATTACTTTTGGAGCGACCTATGTACTAGCCCAGTTTAGCATAGGCCAAATGAGTCAGATGAGAACACAGCATTGCTGCACCAATGTCTCTTCTGAGATTTCTTTTACATATAGAACATCCGAGTAGTGGTTTACATCCTAAAATTAAGTTGTCATGTGCTATGTATGTTTCTGCATAGAAACATTGTATAAAATGTATACAGAAACAATGGTTTTGTTTGTTTGGTTGGTTGGTTGGTTGTTGTTTGTTTGTTTGTTTCCCTGGCATAAATTTAATTCAGGCTGCATTGTTCATTTTCTCATATAAATGGCCATGCTTATCTTAGACAATGCTAAAAGCAGTGAGCTATAAACACATAGAGTAAAAGCCATCCACTCAGTTTAATCCTGCCTTTAGTCCAGCCTTGACACTAGGAGTAGCTCCTCTCCTAGAAGAAGTTAACTTCCACAGCCTTATTTTTTTTTCCACCAAGGCTGCTGCTCTGAATTTCATCAGTGGATTTGCAAGTATTTCATAGAGCCCTGTTTTTGATTTATACCACCTGAACATGAAAGTTAGTCTTTAGGTTTTTCACTAGTTCTGTACATTGTAGGTAACTCTAATGAACTAGAATCATTATGCTTCCACAACAAAAGGAATACTTAGGGGACATTAAGTGTTGCTTCTGTTGTAGTTGGTGTCTAGGTTTGTGATTATTTTACTATGGCAAATCACTGTCAGTAAGAAGTGTCCATAAATATATTCAATAGTATAATTTTCTGCCTTAGAAATCCTTCAGGATTAAGAAAGCATCATTTAAGTGGTAGAAAACCCAAATATAAGGTTTACCTCACAGGGCTGGAAATGCTGATCTGTTGACATAAAAAAAATTAGGAAGTTAAATGTCTCTGTGAGATCCAAGGTCAGTGGGGACAGGACAAGGGGCAATGGCCTTAAGCTGGAGCACAGGAAGCTCCGCACCAACATGCGGAACTTCTTCACAGTGCGGCTGACGGAGCACTGGAACAGGCTGCCCAGGGAGGTTGTGGAGTCTCCTTCCCTGGAGATATTCAAGACCCGCCTGGACGCCTACCTGTGCAACCTGCTGTAGGGAACCTGCTCTGGCAGGGGGGGTGGACTTGATGATCTCTCAAGGTCCCTTCCAACCCCTGCAATTCTGTGATTCTGTGATTCTGTAATGGACATGGAAGATGAGCTTTATGTGACAGGCATGAAAAAGAAAAACTCATGGAGAGTTCAATGCACTGTCACATAGATCAACATATTTATAGGAAATATAAATGAAGAAATCGATTCATGAGTTTTTGGATTTCTGATCTTTTCTTTCTTTTTAATTTTAACATTTCAAATTTCTTGCTTTTTAAAATTCATTAGTTTTCCAAACTCTTCTGAATTATTCAGAGTGAATACACCTGTCTTATCTTGACTGAAGCAATTATGGGGTCAGAAAAGGGTGGCAAAGCTGGTTACTGTTGTGAAATAAAACCTATATGAAGACAGACTGACAAGATCGGTACTGCGCAAGTTAGAAGAAGTGGAAAAAAAAGGCACATTAGGGATTATAGGAACAAAAGATCATTTTATAACTGAATCATAGAATGGTTTGAGTTGGAAGGGACCTTAAAGATTGTCTAGTTCCAACTACTCAGCCATAGGTAGGGACACCTTCCACTAGATCATGCTGCCCAGGACCCCATCCAACCTGACTTTGAACATCTCTAGGGATGGGACATCCACAGCTTCCCTTGGTAGCCTATTGTAGTGCCTCACCACCCTCTGGGTAAAGAACCTCTTCCTTACATTTCATCTAAATCTACCCTTTTTTAGTTTAAAACCATTGCCCCTCATCCTGTCATGACATTCCCTAATAAATATTCCCTCCTTATCTTTCCTCTAGACCTCCCCTCCCTTTTCCAGAACTGAGTATTTCTGTTAATTATTTCTCACATTACAAGCACAGGGAGAACAGGCAATGTACTTCAAAACTGATAAAAGGAGACTTCTTTTTAAGGAAAGCATGTCATTGAAATACATAGAACTTCATGCAAGTATGAACTGTTAATAACTAGAAAGAAAATCACCTTTGGACAAATAATTGCATAATGATCTACTGCCTGATAACTTAAGAGTTCTTCTGGAATAGTTTGTTCCGATAATGTCATATGAGAGACTGTGACCAACCCACAGATGATCCAGTATAATAAAGGATATGAATGACAATAAACCGTAACTTAGCGTTCATAATCAAACAGAATGTACAGAATTGTTTAGTTATGCTCATGATACCTAGAAACCGCTTATTCAGACATCATATTCAAAGCCATGGAGTTAAAGTTCAATGTGAGTGACATTATCTTTATTGGCATTTGTTGTAAAGAGCTATGGAAAAGGAGAGGACTTACATTTTCTTTACAGGATTATGGTACAGACAACTGAGAGGATCCCAGGTTTTAAACATTAGGTGTTTGCTTGCCAGAAAATGGGCTAGAATACTTAAGTTTGATTCTGTTTCCTGATCAGTATGCTGTTAAACAGCGCAGCAGAGTGAATTACTGTTTCTCATGTCTCTGTTTTCAAATATATATCTATCCACCCAGCTGAGGAACAGTAGTTTACATAATTACTAGCCACAAGTAACATGTGAACAGAACACAAGATATTTCCTGGGAATGTGGCTTGTCTCTCTGTTTCAGTCTCAGAACTGGAAGTCTTTGTATTCTGAACTTCCTTTATCTGACCTGTTGTGTTCAGAGGCAATAGATTTTATGTTTTAAATATATCTGTAGCTTTTCATTACTTTTCCTATTGCCTTTATTTTCTTCTATGAAGGTTAATCAGCTGCTACCACTTTTTAAGATTGGGGCATTCTGTTTCAGAACACTTCTTGGTTTTGTTCATAGAGTATCTTCTAGTGATTGTAGTGGTAATTCTCTGAATGTATACTTACTACAGTGGTTTTGGTTTGAACAAGACTAACATCTTTTTTATTAACCATGCTTTAGTATTTCAGTGATTCTACATGAATTCATTATTCAATAAAAAGAAGACATGATGAGCCCTCTTTTCTATCTATTCTAAAGGATACACAGTCCTTTCAATAGAAACTGCAGGATATTTTACAAACTACAGGCTATTTCTTTATGGTGATGGTTGGTTTCAGAAAAGCTCATTTGTTTTTCTATCAGTAAGAATAGCAGATAGAAGAGTAGAATCCAAGTCATGCATACAATAAAGGAGCTGAATTGTCATTACAATAAAATGTTCCATCAGTTAGTTGAGTACAGTGAAATGATTTGAACCTGTTGAAAGCAAGTTATGGATTTTCCATACTGCATTAACAGAGTCCTATAAAGAATCCCTCATTTAAATAACGCAAAATCTGAATTATGCACTGGGCTGTGACTGAACTCTGAATAGGGCACTTAATGTGCATAAGTCCTTGAAATCCAACCATGATATAAAGTGATTATGATTTCAAAGGGTAATTTTCTCAAAGATAACATGAAAATTTAGTTGACAGGACTTCCATGACATGAAATCACAGAAGGTTTTATTGAGTCCAGCTGTCTTCATCTTTTCTAGGTTGTTTGATTATCATGGCCGTGTCCCCCCACCACCTCGTGCTGTGATACCATTGAAGCGTCCTCGTGTGGCTGTGACAACAACTCGCAGAGGCAAAGGGGTTTTCTCCATGAAAGGAGCATCACGATCCACCTCAAGTGGAGCTTCTTCCTCAGGATCCAAATGTGAGTTGCTTGTACCAGTTTGATTTTATTGAAACAGTGATCATATGAATTTCTGCAAACAGGTAGTTTCCACTGTACAGCTCTTTTGCAGTTATTTCTTACCCTCGGCATTTTGCTTCAAAAATTTGTTTGATTACCAAAGGTGACGCACCTTTCCTGCAAGTCAAAGAGAACATTGTTGTAACTTTGGAAAGAACACCATTCACAAACATTTGACCTTTAGCCTCACTCCCTTGGCCCCCGAAGAAGCCTACTTAAAATCTCCTATCATCCTGACTGTTTATGCACCATGAGTTCTTGTGAATAGATGATCGTAGAGCAAAAATAATGTTATAAACAGACTAAGACACACAGCTTTCTGTTGAGTCTTGAGGGTTGTTTCCACTCACACATGAGGTAAAGAGGATGGGGTGGGACAGGGAAGGGAGGGAGGTTGGGTTTTGTGTGTTTTATTGCCAGTGATCTCTTTGGAGGTAGAAAGAGACAAAATGTCTTTGTTCTAAAGGGAGTACAAAAGAGAATTGGCACCTTGGGGTTATTCAACCCCTCTTTAGTGAAAAGCTGATGACAGGAGAGAACAACAGACATTCCCTCCTACTTGCTCACCAACCTCCCCAACGCTGTAGTATCTCCCAGAAACTTCATCCTCCTCTCCGTACATCTTTCAGCACCCACTCGTCTTCCCCTGCCCCTTATGTGGAGTGATACTGTCCTTGGAAGCGTCACTGGAAGAGGAAGAGAAAGATCAGGTAGGGATCAGACATTAGAAAGAATGAAGGGACTGCAATAACACACTTTCAGTGCCAGACTGGCCAACAAAGCATCCTGCTATCTTACACGCCAACATAAAGTGAATTCACAACAGTACACCCTGCTGGAAAAGGGGCTAATTATGGCATCAGGATGAGAAAATTATATACTCTGCATGAATAACCTATCCCAATCTGACACACTAGCAGCTAACAAAGAAGATGGAACCTTAGTGAGTTCATTAGGATCCTTTCTTGATCCTATTGATTGAACTGATAGTATTTAAGACCTTGAAAGAAAATGGGTAATAAATATACATGTGACTGAAAAATGGAAGTGTGATATGCAAAGCAAAAGATAGTGGTGTACACTGAGCAACAAGGAGCTCAGGGCATCTCTTGATAGGGGTGACCTCTGAGGATCTGTTTTCTCGACAGTCAAATCACACAGAAGTCTCCAGTGGTTGAACTGGCTAAATGTCTGTTACCACCAGTGGGAGCTTTGATATGTAGAACACAGGAGAACATAAATTTGGGTGTTGTATTATGAAGCTTACTTGAACCCTAAGTGTGGGAGTAGTAACACCTCTGTTGTTCTCTGGAAGATAAACATGTCTAGATCATTTTCATACACATCTTGAAAAAATCCACTTGTGCATATCCATTCTTTCTCATTCCTCAGTTCCTGAAATATGATTCTTAATATCAATTCAAAAGAAAATGTACGGCTCAATATCTTCACATTAGTAGATATGGAATTTAAATTGTTTTGCTAGTCTTTTCAACCCTTGTGTCTTTGGATTTTCCCATTGTGAATAAAAATTTCAGTAAGTATATACAGTCACAGATTTGTCCACTAGATCTCCTTTGTTCATTTTACTGATATCTTATAAAAACTTAGTAGTATCAATGCATTCAATTCACTACTTGTCCAAAAGGATGGTCTAATAAAAATGGGATTTTTTAACTCACTTTACCTTGAAGAAGATGAATCATTTTAAGATAATTTTTTACATATATGTATTCCTTTTTTAGAACAAGAATAACTACAGAATTCTTCTAGAGAGGCAAGGGTCTTAGCATATCCCAAGAGATGCCAAGGAAATCTTTCACCCAGAAATTTGGATTTTCATTATAATGAATAGAACAGAGCATTTTACATTGACATACACATATCTGCTCCAGAGAAATCACCAAATTTGCTTTATTACTCATTCTGCGTTTCAGAAAATGTTTCATAGTCCTGTGACAAGGATTTAATAGTGCTTAGTGCAGATTACAGGATTGAAGTATGAGTACCCAAAACCACTGCCTTTGAGACCTCCAAAACACTGTTTGCATACCATGACAAATATTGCAGAACCTGTAAAATATTTAATGGAATTGCAAACAGGAGAATGGACATCCTAGTAGTCAGTGTTGTGCCTCAGTGAAAGTATTCTTCAATGGATTCAGGTGTTGTGTGAATTCTGTGAAATGTCAGTGTTAGAGCTCCTGGTGACAAGATCATCTTTGGATCCAGCTGTTAACACTGAAGGGAAAGATGCAAGATGCAACACTAAAAACATGGGCCCTCGTTTTGACCCTAATCATTTTCCATCTTCAGTTCTTTACAATGATAATTGAAACACAACTGTAAAGAACATTTATTGTGCTGTAAAAATTGCAGAAAATGCTCTGCTTTGCATGCAGCACATCTGAAAATAAGTTGGTTGATTTTTTTTTTTTTTAAGAGAAGTAAGGCACATGGTATACAGACTTTCATGCTTGATTTTCCCGTAGAATTATTTTCCTTTTGTCAAGTCCAACCAACTCATCTTGAAGGTAGAAGCATGATTTTGTTAACTTGGTCAGGAATGTAATAAGCTTATTTTAAGACATTTATCAGAGAAATAAGCAAGCTATTTCCTTGGGGACTTCAAGCTGGAAAGCAGAAAATGTATGTTCTGCTGCTTCTTTTCCCATTTTATTGGAAAAGTTTTTTTTATATTGAATTGAGGGATAAAGCAGTTTAGTATTTTGTTACCTCTTACTCTATGTAGCGCTAATCTGAAACCCTTGAACTAATACAATCTAATTGTAATTTATTGCTAGCTAAATAAAGGATCTCTTCAATGGAAAGAAACGTAGTTTTTGCGAAGGAAGCTATTTTTGCCTCTAATGACATTCAAGGCCATACACCAGCTTAATGTCAAGTTCCTGTATCAAAATGTTATTGCATGTGCTTGAAAGATTTTGTCCCCAAACAGCAAACCTCTCATGAGATCATATACTCTTAACAGACTTTTCAGATTTGAGTAGCAATCTCATAGTCATGATTGTTCTCATAATTGTCTATGTGCAAATGTTTTCTGCTTTCTTATACTGGGAGCAAATATAGTTAGGTCCTTATGGTGTCTTTTCTGATTTTTGACCTTTTTGCCTTGGCAAGTACCTCTAACAAAACAGCTTGGCCACAAGGGATCTGTTGCCAGCTGGCTTTGTTAGTAAGCTGCTGCAGATATTTAGTATTCCCTGCTGGACAGATTCACACCATTTCACCTCAGAGTCTGGATCGCTTTTCTACTCCAGCATGGACAAACCTCAGCCCCTAGGGAAGCAGTAACCTTCTAAATATACAGTTGTCAGAATCTTAATGTTTTGTTACAGATCTGGGAGACTGGACAGTGACCCGTTACTTCTCTGAGAATACTCTAAGACCCTGCTCTATAAATATATTAAATAATTCAGTCACATGCTGCACAAAGGTTACTTTTAAGCTTTGTTCTCAAAGGTCTGCTGCTCATTCAGTATGAGGTCAGAGGCTTAAGCATATGATAGTGTGAGGTTTGCAATTCCTTTGTATAAGAACATGATTAAGCACATTCATTGCTGTGTATAGCAACCCACTCCATCTGACTTGTAGCTATAATGCACATGGCCTAAAACATAACACAAAAAGCCACTGTACCTCAGTAAACATGCTCCAAATTTGCAATAAGGTTGGTATAGAAATGGGCATTTATTACCAATGAAGTAGGCAGTAGCTTGCCTGCACATTTTCATCAGCATGTTACCTGTCCAGTAAAGAATACCCATGAGACACCATGTTGAAATGCATGACCAAGAGTCAATGAACAAGACTGATTAGATGAGACCCAGCCAGGAAACCCTTTATACAAAAATAGAACGAGTCCTTAACTATGGCAGAAAAGCCCTTTTCCTAGGCTTACCAAGTTCCTCCAGATACACACTCCTAAGACAATGCACCTCTTTCAGCAAAGATGAGGAGGAAAGGGTAATACTTCTTACTGTTCTCCCATTGCCAGTCCCTCACAGTTTAAGATGGTTTTCTCTTTCTTTCTACGAGAGCTGTAAGAGCAACAGCTATGTTTACTCTTGACATTTATAGAAGTTTTATTGTCTCATGCTAGAACAGAGTTCCTGTCCTCCCCGCTTGCTTTTTTCAACATGATATCCTAGAACAGATGGGGCAAGTGAGCTATTAGGACTATTTTCTGAACATAAAAAAAGTCTTGATAATGCCATAATAAGATCATTCTTGAGTGCCGTAATGCTATTTCTCCTGAAGACAAGACACCTCTGAAATACTCCTTGTTAAGTTGGACCACAGGAGTGCAGTAACACACGTAAATGAGGAGTAATGCACTGCAATATATGTTTGGAAACTTCAGATCTTAAATTATTTGAGTTGACTCCATGTGCTTAGTTATGAACATAAAAAGAAATATTTTCATGTTATTTATAGCTGGAAATAGTACAAGAAATTACCCAGAACTGATTGCTTTTAAAGCAATGATACTTAACACCTATTGCAATGAAGTTGTTGACTGGAACATAACATTGCATTCCTGTCTGCCCTAACATTTATGTTGCTATTCACTCTAGTTTAAAAATACCTGCTGTTTCTGTGTGGGATTTTTTAGTATTGTTGTTATTATTGTTATTTTTACAAAACAGTTCAACAAAATAGCATCAGAATCACAAGACTTTGAACTGTTTGTCATATTTGAATCATTCTTTCACTATAGACTTCTTTTCAGTCGAAGTCACTTGGATTTACTACTCCTGAGATGTTTTGCCTGAAATGCTTTTTACAGAGCTACATATCTCACATAATCCTTTGTCACTACGAGTTAGTATCCTATGATTTCCTAGGATTCAGCATTTTTAACTAATAATGTTAGTTTTAAAATTAAATCTCTAAAAATAGTGAGAGAAATGAGGAAGTAGACATTGTACTAGGAGAAAAGGAAAAAAAGAATGTTTTGTTTCTGAGGTCTGCAAGTACAGTTTGTTTCATGTTTTGCATCTTTGCTCTTTTTCCACAGTGAAATCAGATGAGTTGCAAACAATCAAGAAGGAATTAACCCAAATAAAAACAAAAATTGACTCCTTGCTAGGGAGACTGGAAAAGATTGAAAAACAGCAAAAGGCTGAAGCAGGTAGGTGAAAACAATCTGTAGTTACATTATTTAAATCATAGCCTATTTATCAGACAAATAGACAGATAAGAGAGAGAATGGGATCCTCCCAGAAATTTTTCTACACAGAGAGCCTGAAGCAAGCTAAATCAACTCTCAGGTAGAACTACTGGGAGTAAACATTGTCATTCTTCACAGAGTATGCATCAAGAGTTGTTTTCTAGAAAAAGTTGTTTCTTTCTAGCAAAATTAAAAGAATTAAAAAATGTCCAGTTCACTGGACAGAATTAAGTTAGAGGTTATTGACTGTGAGGATACTCTTGCCATATACAGTTAGAATTTTTACATGATCTAAATAAGGAATTATTGCCTGGCAAGAAGCAATAGTCACGAGTTTCAGCCAGGGAAATTCCAGTTTGTGATAAGGAAAAATGTTCACCTGCAGTGCTTCTAAGCACTATAACAAGTCGCACAGAAAGTCTGTAAAATATCTCCATCCTTGGAAATATTCCAGAGTCATCTGGCCAAAGCCCCATGGACCTGTACTGAACTTTAAGGTTGGTCCTGCCTTGAACAGGGGTAGAACTTGGGGTGTTTGGAGATCTCTTCCAGCATAAGCTATTGTGTGAAGTTGTAGTGTCTATGTGAAAACAGCTGCACCTCTAGTTCAACTTGTTCTCTGGCTTGAAATGTTTTGATTTTAAGCGAACATTGGGAATGACAAAATCCAACACTGCTTTCTACTATACTGAAGATCTTTATTTCTATCATTACAGTGATCATTTTGTTAGTTGAATGATCTAACCTAGTAGCACTTCAAAGCCATGCTGAGCAGTTATAAGGGATTTATAAGGCCGTATTTTCACTACAGTATATATGGAAAACTATCTCACTTTTTACTGCTGTGTTATTTCCTTGGCTATTTCCTTATAAATCTCTTGTTATATCTCTGTACAGAAGCTGTGTACTAGAGAACTGATTTTGATGAAATCCAGCAGGGAAAATGGAAGCCTTATCTCATGAAAACTCTTAATGTTTCTTTTTTCCCTTCTCCATTCTCTGATGAAAACTTTTAAAGTATTTTGTGTGAAATGTGTGAAAGAGAGTCTGCCTCAGAATTCAAAGCTACCTGGGTGCTCAGAATGATGTCCCTTGCTTATCTCCAATCATTTTGGGAATGTCAAATGTTCATGGACCTGGCAGAGACAAAATAGATATTTACATCTGGATCCCTCCTGATCTCAAATGCCTGTCCTATTTGCTAATTTTTTGTTGGAATATCTCTCTGAACCCTGAAGTTTATGACTGGTATTGAAAAATAGCTAATGAGTGACTTACCTATGGTGGGACATTACAGAGGAATATTTTGTTGTTAACAAATTTAAAAAAATAACATTGGCAAAATATTATTAAAATCTTACTTTTTATTTGTAATCATTTAATAAATTCATAGATAAGGAGAAATCTCTCATCTGTTATAGTTTACCCCCAAAAATGAGTGCTTTTTTCCAAGTCTTAGGTAAACCATTAGTATAGAGTATGATGACTTCTTTAGGAGTCTTTAGGTTTAGGAAAACTGTACACAATATATATTCATTATATTCTATTTTGTAGTTTATAGAAGTTATATAAGAGTTTGAGTAAACTGTGAAGATGTAATTGCAAGGCACACCATAGAATCACTTGTGTACTAAAATGTTCTGAGATAGTGGATCTCTACTTCAGGGTGCTTTTATATAAAATCCATTAATATGCAAAGCAACCAGCATGTCATTGTACTTTGATATCCAATTTTCACTTTTGCTAAAGGACTGTAGTGAACTCATTTAAATAGAAATCATCTCAAAGAGGAAAACGTTGATTTGTATTGAATCACACTGTTAATACCTTTTGAAGACAAGCAATGAAAAATCTCCTCGGATATTAAAATCTGTTTTCAAATTGTTGATGTTTTAAAACATCAGGTGCAAAAGCTGTCCTACTTGTTCCTTGCATATCACTGGAGGAGAAGGGGGAGAAACACACTGGAGACAACAGGATCCCCATTTAATTCTCCTGAGTTGACAAAGTTATGTAGCCTGCGGGATGAGTCCACAGATGATTGTTTCCTCAGCTAGAAGCTTTATGCAAAGTAAAGTTACATCAGTATCTGAACTATTTCATTTACAGCATCAGATGTGAGATGAGGTCGTTCCTTCTCCATGGTTTGGCAATATTATTTCCTGCTTTCCATCAGAAGGAGTGGCCTCGCTTAAGCTTAGGATCAGAGAGGATCACACAAAATTAAAACTCAAGCCATCATCTTGCACTGTTGTTTGTTGATTTTTTTTTAATCTTGCATCACTTTCAAGAAGAATATTGATTTATTAATCTTAAAAGATAGACATCTGGAGGAATGTGACACGTTAAACAAGCAAGCTGAACAATCTCATTGCGTACCTGCATCTCATTACAGTAATGGCTGATGTTCTGTCTTTTATTGTTATCAATGACTGAAATTTTCAATAGGAGGAAGATAAGAGAAATTAAAATGACACTTATTTGACACTACTGAGAAAAAAAAAATACCTGTGTTAACTCTTTAAATAAGAAAGTCTGAGTGTTATAAGTTACAGTTTTAGGATGAAAACTCAAACTCTACAGGCAACAAATATGGAAGGAATCTGAAAAACAGATTTGCAAGTTTGGGGGTAGCTGTATTTACTTGGATTAGCAAATTACTGTCAAGGATCAGTAGAAGGTTTACTCCTCTATGGAATCTGTAGGATAGCTCCTTTGTTCATAAAAATCTGAATCAGAAAGCCAGGGATAAGCTATTCTGTCATGATAAAATTGTTAGAGGAGGATATTCTCCATGCAGTATCAGAGATGAAGGTTTATAAAAGTGAGTGCTAAAAGGTAAGACCTTAAGTTTAGCTTCTCAGAAGAGCCCAAAAGTGTAAGATGCTGAGATGGTATTTTAGTATCCTCTGTAGAGCCCAGTTTACATTCTTATTCAATTAAGTGACTAAATTTTTTAGCACTTGTTCTCTAAAAGTTTTTCCATTAAAATGAATTAAGACCATAATTTCAGGAACACTTGAATGTAGTTGATTCATTTGTCACTACCACAGCCAGGTGGAAAGGCAGAAGGTGGCAGAGTATGACATCACAGTAGGCATTGCTGACAACCCACATTTCCTTGTGCAGTAAGGCAAGTAAAACAGTGATTTGTGACTAGCATGGTATTGTATATAGCACCTTACAAATGAAAGGTAAGGCTCAATCTTCTACTGGTATGTACAAACACAGTACTGTCAAAGCAGTTATCTAAGACGACTTTCTATTCTTTAAGTACAACAATCTTTCTACAAAAGATAAGGGTAATAAGGGAAAACTTCATTGTTCTGTATCTTCAGTAAATGAATTTCAAAATTAGGGATTAGAGATGAACAAAAACTGAAGAGGTGAAAAGTAAGATGTAAAATAAATGTGCAGAGGTAGAAGAAAAATGTCTTAAGACTAAGATACAGAAAAGTATGAGATTTGAAAACTATATGATGTATGTAATAATTCAAAGTAATATCTTAATGGGACTGAAAAATATATCACTTCATAAGAAATCTGCAGATTCTTTGGCTGTCCAACAAGATAGGTGATATGCTAGCTAGAGGTGTAGAACAGCCAAATCTAATAAAAGACGAAATAGTTTGATCTATTTGATCATAGATGGGTATTGTCACCCTCTGACTGATAATACATTGGGATTCCAGATACATGCAACTAATTCTCTGGGCTGTATTCACTCTGAGAATATTAAGCTTTTCATCTAATCTCCTGATGCACATAAGAATAAGACTCTGATCCTCCAACCATTCTAGCATCCAGTCTGTCATTCCCTTCTCAGTCCTCCTCTGGATTTCTGCTGGCTGGATGAAATTCCTCGGCATATCTTGGAGTCTCAAAACACATAATCACAACAATGCAGCTGTCTCTGTTAAGCCAACCAGAACAGCTCCATGGGTCTCTTTGAAAATGATCTTTCTTTTCACCACTTTGCAGAAATTATAGAAAACTCTATATCTATGGGAGGATACTGTTCCAGGTATCTTGGCGTGTTACATGAATGGGGAGAAGCTACTATTTTATTCCATAAAAAATTGTGTTCAGTTGTCTAGAAGGATTTGTTGATTACCTGTATGATTGTTGAGAGTCACAGCAAATTTATGCAAATCCTTTTTAACTTACTGTCAATTAACAGGCATCCATTTCTCAGAGCATAGAGATCTGCATACTTCTCACTGGCTGCAGATAAATAAATATATGGTGATTATGCCAATTGGACTCCCAAGAAAAAGCAAAGTCCAGAAAACCAAAAAAGCTGGATTTATTGATAAAGCAAACCTTCATCCACTGAATGGGATGGATGAGCATTTTGGTACTATGGCTGATGTATGCATTAAATTTTGAAAATAAGGGATTTTTTCATATTTGCCTGGTAGATATTAACACTTTGATTTCAACAAACCTAGCTCATTTGGAGATGGGAAGCACAAATTTCTTCCTCAGAGCACTTTGCTTTGCCACCAAATAGGGAAGGTTACTGAATCTCTATAGAGTATGTTTTCCTTACAGAAGCTCAAAAGAAACAAATGGAAGATAATGCTGATTTGATTCAAGAAGAATGCATATCAGAGAATGCAGATAACTCTACAGAAGAGCCAATTGAAGGAGGGCCAGATGCAGATGGGGATGGAGAAGAGATGACTGATGGGATAGAGGAGGATTTTGATGAGGATGGCAGCAATGAGCTGGTAAGGAATAACCATGCCATGTCTGTCTATACAGTTGCTACATGTAACCACAGAGAATCAAGAATCTGGGTTGACAAAAAAGATCACAGCAATACTGTGATTTTCTGTAACAAGTACCTAGTCCTACATTCTTCATACACTGTACTATTAGACAAAGGAACCTCTGCGAATGTGTTTTACTATACTTGGTGATTTTAGAAAGGAAATTAAATTTACTTATTTTTTTTTACATTTATTATTTCACATTTAATGAAATATAGATGAGAAGGAAACTGGCTCTTGTATTTATTCAGTTATTTATTTATTTTATCTGGAGCATTTAAAAACTAGATAAGATTCTAGTCCAGAGAACCTTCTCAGTAATAACCATGTGGTCTTCAGTAAACAGTCTCTGTCTTCCATGTGCATCTTCTGCAGGCTGCATTGGAAGAAGGGTTTTGCCGTAAGAAATATCTGGCTGAGGAATTTTCACCATGAACCTCCACATTTCATGAAATGCTCATTATGATGTTAAATCTCTAAGTTCCAAAAAAACATATTGAAAAATAGTTTGATAGTCAGATCTATATTTTTTTCTTCATTTTAAATAAGAATTTCACATTGTTTTAGCCACCAGGACTCCATAACACTGCATTTTCTCTCCTCTTCTATGCTTTCATATCTTCTTGCTTTGAGAAGAAATCACTTCTGTTGCTAAATGTCAGTTTTCCAGATTGCTTTTTGACACACGTTTTATCATATCTACAATAAAAAAATCATTCAGTGATGCCAACAGGAGCCAGCTGGAAATGGACTCACCTGAACCAACACCAAGTCTAGAGTAATAGTGCAACTAAATAACCAGCATTTTGTATTGCTTACTACAGACGTATTTTAAACTTATTGCTAATTTGAGGGCTTGTGATCCTTTAGCCAGCACAAAGCCCTCTTGGATTTATGAATCCTGAATATCATTATGTCTAAGAGAAACTAATAACACCTGAGTCTCCTCATCTCCTAACATGCAATGTAGAATAGATTGTATTATCACTTTTTCTCAAAGGAACAGGTTCTGCTCTACCAGGTATCTGGGACCTTCATAAGCAATTGCCTTTCTGAATTTGTAGGAAGTAGGAATTTTATAATGTATAAATACTGTAAATATAACATCCCACTATGGCTAATATCTGGTCAGCTATAGTGATATTAACAATTGGGTGAGCATAGTTTAGCAAGACTGGTAGGTTTTGCATTAACTATGGTGTCACGCTTCCTACTGCAGACAACTAAATGGGGAAAGGTAATGTAAAGCACATTTAAAACCATCACCCTTTGTCCTATCACTGCATGGCTTTGCAAAATGTCCCTCTTTTCTCTTCCTGGAGAAAAGAGCCTTCCTTTCTCCAGGCTGAACAACGCCAACTCCCTCAGCCTGTCTTCATAGATGAGGTGTTCCTGCCCTCTAAGTGTCCTCATGGCCCTACATTGTACTCACTTCAACAGTTCCACATCCTTCTTATGCCGGGAGTACCAGAGCTGAATACAGTACTCCAGGTGGGATCTCATGAGAGCAGAGTGCAGGGGGAGAATCAGCTCCCTCAGCATGCTGGTCACACTTCTTTTGATGCAGCCCAGGGTACATGCAGGTTTTTTACACAGATCTTGGCATTTTGGCCAGTACTGTTAGAATATGATGCATATTGTAATTTAACCTGTTTTTCAGTATACTTACATACATATATTTATGTAGATATAATGGCCAATCCCTAGAAAACTTTTACTTTCCACTCCAATCATTGATAGCTGAATAACCAGAAATTTGATAAGAAAACTATCAAATATATAGTGAATACCCAGTAAGAAAATGTGAGACTTTACTCTGCTTGAATCTGTTCTGGGCCTTACTATCTGGTAGTAGCCTCTGATTTCTGAGAAGTAAAACTTCACACAAAGCAAAGATAGGCTTTACAAAACATGAAGTCCTAACAGATGTTCTCTTATTTTATGAACACTAAGTTTCTGAGGAACGTAGAAGAGCTGACTAACAGAAAATGCTAGAAATGCTCTTTTTGGTGTGGATCCAGTTGCGATTTAATTGAGAATATTTTTTAATAGCATAAAAAATGTTAAAAATTAAACAATTAGAACAAACTTTCCATGTGCAGAAGAATAACCTTACACTCAGAATAAGAAATATTCTTCCAAAGTGCATTTTTAATGAAATCTATAATCTTTTCCAAATATAAAGCTGGAGACATTTAGGATGATGATGAAGAAAAATCTCATCTTTCAACACTGAAACGAGCAAAGCGAATAGAAAATCATTTGTAATGGGCATAGCTAATGTTCTGAATTCAGTTCAGCACCAAAAATTGGTTGTAAGTCCATTAATCTGAGAAACACAATCAGAGGAACAGAACAACTTGACTTAAATTTAGTTCTTTTAACTTTTTTTCTGTGCTTCCTATTTAGTTGCGAATCTCCTACCAAACCATTTGCTAATATCTTTCTGCAGGGCTCCTTTTGCTGAACAAAATAGTGCCTTGACTCCTTCCCTGTGACCAGCCCTAAAGCTGTCAGTAAAGTCAAGTTCAAGAAGTAAAGCCCTGACACCAGAGTCCAGATGCTGCCAGACTGAAATCTCTGAATCTGTTTATGTGGGTTGTCTTTGAATCAGAGGACTCAAAGTACACTTCTTTTTTAATTTTTAATTCTTTCTTGCAAAAGAAAGTGGCTAGCATACTGACAGGATGTATGCTATGTGTTTAGGGGATAGGATCTGTTCTCTAAATTCACACTCAGACTATTTGGAGGAACAGGTTACTGAACATTAACTGAGTGATGGCAGCTGTCCTCAGGCCTGCTTTCAGACTAGACCAACCGTAAAGAAATGTAGTAGTTTAGCCTACAGTTTGAGTTAAGTCTGGCACAGATTTAAGGAGGCTTTAACTTCTTCATTTGCCTGCCTGGCTGCACACATAAAAACACATTGTATTCAACAGCTGTACACCTTCCTCATCCACCATTCAGATGAGGATGTTGCTCATCTCTATATTATCATTTTCTATGGACTAAAGATACATCCATGAACAGTTGTTATGGGTTAGCTGATGTGTGAAAATTTGTCATGCCACAATAACTTGATTGCCCATCTGAACTCTAGCTCAAGACATGCTGTATTTGAATATCTTCTACAGTCATCTAACAACACCTCTTGGGAAAGTTCCTTTTGTACAAACTCTTTGCCCACAAATATGTCTGCAGTATGTCTCCAAGACTGCAGACACTCCAGCTTGAGCCTTTGTTTCTCCAGGCTTTGGGAAAACCTCATTGTGGCCTTCTAGTACCTAGGTGGGGCCTAAAAGAAAGCTGGAGGGGGTCATTTCTCCAAGCTGAAGAGCCGCAGCTCTCTCAGCCTGTCTTCATAGGAGAGGTGCTCCTGCCCTCTGAATATCCTCGTGGCCCTCCTCTGTACCCACTCCAACAGCTCCATGCCCCTCTTATGCTGGACCTGGATGCAGTACTCCAGGTGGGATCTCACGAAAGTGGAGCACAGAGAGAATGAGCTCCCTGAACATGCTGGTCACACTTCTTCTGATGCAGCCCAGGGTATGGCTGGCTTTCTGGGCTGCAAGCACATATTGCCAGCTCACTTTATACTTCTTATCAGCCAACATCTCCAAGTCCTTCTCCGCAGCTCTGCTCTCGCTACTGCAGCACAGACCAACACCCTTTTTCATATTTAAAGAACAGGTGGCCTCAGTGCCCCTAAAAGAAGTTCCTTTTCCTCACTGCAAGTAACATTAGCTGTGTATGATGCAATGAACAGAATGTGAAAGAAGTGTGAATTATCTTGCATAATGGTTTCCTTACTCAGTCCACTTAGCAACTGGTCGAAAGTATTTCATATAAATTCTCTGAACTTGTTTCAAATGGTGCTAATCAATCATCGATAACACACTGGCTCAAAATGAACTATAACGTATCATCTCAGTCCCCTTGTAAATAACAAAGGTGACATCCAATTAATTAGCTGAAAGCCTGAAGTATTGTAGATCTTGAGAAAAAATCACTTTCAGCTAAAGCTTAATAAAATACCAACAAACTAATTAATTGAAATGAGTTATACACAAGCACTCATATTTATATTACATTGAAAGAGAAGAATAGTCTATATCAAACTGTCAGCCATTCATAATAAATAACTATAACAATAGTAGCACAGTGGTGGTATAGTAGTTAAGCATTCAGCAGACCAAACAACATTTTCTGGTAGACACACATGATTCCGCTGATTTCAAATACAATAGATTTATGATATTGTAATTCAGAGCAGACTCTGGTTAGTGCTTGACTGGAATTTGAAGAATATATTCACAATTGCAGCATTGTGATTTTATGCTGTTGTGGCTACAGTAAAGATAATAAAGCCACACAAGCTTAGATGGGAGTTCCACTATAATAAGTCACCTCTAATGAGAAGTCTTGAGAGGCATTTAAATTAAATTATATCAGAAATAAAAGGTACAGAGCTTGTGCAAAGCCTGCTTTTGGTCACAATGCAGGTTTACCGCCTTATTTCTACATCAAGTATAGTTCCTTTTCTAGTAAGTATACTTCAGTTACATTTGTCTATCAGAAATATTCCATTTCTTATTCCTGTCCTTCTCCCCACCTCTGCACTGCATGTTTTCAATCTATATTGGATTTATTTCTACTTTCTAATAGAGAATCATGTTTCAAACACACAAAAAAAAAACCAGAAAAAGACACAGACAAAACTCAGGATACTCCTCTTGCTGCACTGAATTCCGTTATGGAAAAATGAAAATGTTGTGTTATGATAATAGTTATATTTCTTGTGGGAGTTGATACAAAATCCATTTAAATCTATGGAACCAACTAGTGCTTTGGCTAAAGCTCTTCAAAAGCATTTTCCTCTCCTATAAGTAGTTAAAGGAAATAAAAGTAATTTACTAGCAAATCTGTATGAAATAATGAAGCTTTCTTTAATTCCATTGCTTAACATGAGAATTCTTGAAAACACTCAGCAGAAAGTTGAATAAGATCTAAAGAAAAGGAACAAAAATTTGTCTGATAAATCTTCTGTAGTTTAGGCCCTGTTTTGCATATCTCAAATAACAAGATTGAACAAATACAAAACTATTTTGTAGAATTGATATTATTTAATTTATTACTGCAATCTATCTGGATTTTTCATTGCTCATTTAGATATACCTTTTTCTGTCAATAGCGTCAGGGCAGGCCAAACTGACTCTTCTATTATCAGCAGAATTAGGCTGATTAGGCATGTCAAAAAGATCAATAGCTTTTCTGGCAATTTGCAACATGCTGAGTGCACTTATACAGAGTACTACTTAGAAGAAAAACAGATGAAACTTCTAATTAATGACAATGTTTGAAGCAAGGTCATGCCAAAAATCTTATTTAGATTACTTTAAACATTATTGAGACCAAGCAAAAATGAGTTTTTCTGGTGCGCTTAACATTTTGGACTTCACTGAAATCTTGTTTTCAGTATCAGGGGAAACATGAAGCTCTTCATTCCTGAGACAAATGAATAGGTAAAAGATTGTATTCACTTGATAAATATCAGTGCAAGATGTTTGTACTTGAGCAAGCTAAGAAAGTCATTAGGGGCAGCATACCTGACAGGTACTAATGTGTTATACCTTCCAAAGCTGCAGTAAATCTAATAACCTGTGACTGAAAAAATGGAGAAAGTAATAAAAGCATGTCACAAAATCAAAAATTGTAAGAAAATTCCTGACATGCCCTTTTGTTATATTTAATATATGCAATATCACTGTAGACTTGTTTGTTGTTCATGCACTGTTGTATGAGTGAATCATTGGAAAGGCCTTGCCACCAGCTCTTCCTTCCCATTTTTCCTGGCAGTCAGTTTCTCAGAGGAAGAATTCCTACGTGATGTTCAGAGTTTTAACTATGACTGAATGACTACATGATATTTTTTTAATCATTATTTACATCATATCCCCTAGACATCACATGAAAAGCTGCAAAGAATACAAGCACTGTTGTCACACACTCCGTGGGAAATTCCCAGCCTGTAATTGCATATTTGTAAAATAAATGAGCAAAATAACTTCTTCATGTTTCACATCTCTTCCTCTACATCTTCTCTATATTATTTGGTTCCCAATTAAAAAAAAAAATCTCAAGACCATGAAGCTTTTAAAACATTTAGAATGTAAATAATTTAATTACAAATCACAAATTGCAATCTTAAAATTGAATCGCAAGTTAGAATCTTACAGTGCTGATGCAAAAGAGCTTGAAAGCAAAGTTGTTTCATCTGTTTATCACTTTTTTGAAAATAGGATGGGGAAGGAGGAAGTTTGGGTCCCATTCCTGGCTTTGCCACTGAGCAAGTGTGGCTCAGCAGACCAAATGTGTGTGTATACCCAAACACTCTTTCTAAGGTCAGACCAATGTGTGCCTTCAGCCATACAGTCAAAAAGTAGAAAAGGAGAATTCCTCAAAGATATTCTTTAAACTGATAAAGACTATATGCTTTCCAGTCAAAAAAATTACGGATCTTATTGTTTAATTATTTTCATTTCCTCAATGAGTTTTCTTTACTTTTCTATTGCACTCTAGCATCAGTCTTGACCTTCCTGAAGTTTCAGTCATTTAACTTCTTGCATTTTTGCTAAGAATTATTAGTACAGCATCTCTTTTTGAGGTATGTGTCTATGCAAGGCAATTCCAGACAGCTCCCTTCAGGGACATTCAAGCATTAATAAACTCTGCCAGTAACTTCCAGCATAATGCTCAGGCACATACAGAAAAGAGCAGGAAATCTTGTGCGCAGTCTTCTCCTACACCTTGTCCATCCCACTGAGCATAGAAGAGCACCGATGTGTGAGCAGTTTCATTCAAACAGCGTGCATCATTTCTGAGACAATAAATGGGTGTGAAACTGAATATTTTTGTTCGCTTTGTTCCTCAAGAAATAGTGTAAGAACTGCTCACAAAAATGTGGTATCTAGACTATCCTAAGGAAACTGAAGAAATGACTGGTTGAAACACAATGCTGTGTGAGGCCTAAGTACACTTAATTAGCTAGTGCCTGTCAATACATAGCACTGGCTTGTGTGTGGGATTTACAGCCTCTCAGGAGCTGGTAGCTGTGTCTATTTGGAAACACAAGGACAGGTTACATCCTGGAAATATGTCTGATATGTAAAAGAATTTTTTACTATTGCACCACTTAGCACGTTTTAATGTTTTTTTAGAAATTGTCTAAGTGCTTTTTGCAAAGCTCATGTGCCAGCTTCCTGTAGACTGGTGTTTTGGAAGGGTAGTTTGTGTGCTTTTGTATTTTGAGGGAAGTGGATTCTGCTGCTCATTGACTCAGTTCATTGACTGTCAGTGGATTTATCCATTACTATTATTTTGTGTTCATTTCACATTGTGCTGGGTTTTTTTTTTTTTTTGGTTGGTTTGGGCTTTTTTTGTAGGTTTATGCTGAGGAGAGTGTTTTTTGTGTGTTTCTTTCTTTTTCTTTTTTCTTTTTAGGCAGTGCAATCTGTGTATCTTAAGCTTTTAGCTAAAAGTAAGATGGTCATATTATTTGATGTTTTTGTGACATCAAAATATTTAATTTTAATTGGTCAGCTTCAACTGTCAAAAACAGCTGCTGTTCCTTCACTTATTTCCAACAAAAAAAAATAAATAGATAAATGAATAAATAAATCTGTTAATTGATTTAGAGACAAATAATTCTGTCAGATCAGGCCAAAAATTCTCAGACATATAAACAAAGTACCTGCCTAAGTGGGCTGAATACCTCTGTAATATAAATTAATTGACCTTAATTTCAGTATTAGTGGCCTCGTGTTTATGTTATTCAAGCAAATCAGAATTAGCTCCACAGATTTTAACCTAAAATTCACGACAGTCAATCTTTGAATGTAGTGTGGAAACAGGGAGTGCCAAACATCTGCTTTCCAGAAGCAAACTTAGGTCAATTTTTGGGGAATGAGGTGTGTCTTAGTTTCTAACAGAAGTTACTTTTCTCATAGTGTCTGGTATGAAGCTGTGTTTTGGTCTCAGAGGAAAAACAAAACTGATAACACCTGGCAGTGTTGAACAGAGCCAAGGACATATTCAGTTCCTCAGNAGTGGCTTATTATAAAAAGTCACAAGCCATAACTTGGGGCTCGTAGAGAAACACTATTTCTGTACATAATTAATTTTATTTATAATTATATATATATATAAATATAATTATAATTTATAATTTACTTATTTCTGAAGTAATTAATTTTAAATATGAAGACTGATTTCAATTTCCACCCTTGAATATTTTTACCAATATAATGCTGACAAAGTTTCTCTTATTTCACCTCTCAGCTTTTTGGTTGATTCCAACAGACTTGGGATGACTTGTGAGAGGTGTTGGATTGATTTGGGATCACTCATTCATGATCAACATTTCCCAAACCAGTGTCTGGGAACAGGCACAGATAAAAAAAAAAAGAAGCAGCAGTACAAGGCACAATCAGAAATTGCTGAGAGCAGGAGAAGGATAGACTGGTGTTTTCCAAGCTCTCACTAGGATGCTGATATCCTTCACAAGGACTCAAACCAGCCTGTGTTTGGCTATGGATTTGAGTCTATCAGCATAATCCCCAAATTCTTAGATTTAACTGAATTCGAACAATTGCCATGCATCACAAACTTTTTTTCCTGGTGTGTCAGTCTTTGAAAATAAATAGCTTTAGTTGCCCTACAAAACATTCATTTCACAGGCTTTATCAGTATGCTTGAGCCTCAGGAATACTGAACGAAAAACCCTCAGAGGAAATATTTTTTTCTGCTGAACCTCATCTGCAAGCCAAAGTAAGACTTCATGCAAGTAAACAGAAGTAAACACTGAAAAGCCAAAAGGTTTTTATTTTTCCATATAAAAAGGCACACATTTAAAATCTTTTTTTCTATACAAATTGCAGAATCATTGCAGTTAGTGACCCAATTATTCCTAAAGGTCTCAGTTTTTTGAGAAAATATAAATGTGTTGCTAAGAAGATTTTCTGCATGATTAATACTAAAAACATGAAAGGCAGATTGAATTTATCTGTACATAGGCATTATGGACCTCAGAAAAGGAAGTTATTTAGAAGGTGGTAGAACTGTAATTGCAATCTCAACAAAAAAGCAATCACTGAGGAATAAAACAAACTCAGCCTGCCAAAATGAAAATTTGGAAGTTAATCAAATGCCATCTTAGCCAGTCTGTTACACTGATATGTGTATCTGAAGTTTCTAATTTGTTGTTGCTATCCATTACTAAAAGTACAATACAGTTTTATAATCTCCTTCAGAAAGAGTATGTGTTCCAACCCAATGAACAGAGAATGAAAAAGCTAAATTCTGTTCTGCTTCCTCTTTGCAGTGTTATGCTGATCCTTTCTCAGGTATTAGATCATTGCACACCATTTGCAGACAATAATGTAACCCTAAGTCCAATAGTTTGTTTTGTAATTTTTGTTTTTAAAGGCGTGTCTCTTGAAATCCTCACAAAACTAAAATGTTATGGACTTCTATGCACTTCACATTCAAGTAAGTGTTATGCAGGAAAAAATCTGGGTCTAAATTTTGGGTAGTCCTGTGAGGAGACAAAAGCTGGACTCAGTGATCCTTCTGGGTGCCTTACAACTCAGATATTCTATGATTCTGTGAAAATACCAAGCGAAAGCCATTTAGAATATGACCAGCATTTATTGTCATTTACATCTAGATCACACTCCCAAACCAGGCTTTCTGCAGGTGATAGTCTTTTGCAGGTAACTCTACGTCCTATATGTGTAATTGATTGTCTTAATTCAGTACACTATTGTCACCATTTATGTATGTGTTGTACCATTTAAGTATCTCTGAGGCTTTGTGGTACCTCTATCATTTCATGCTAAATGCTTTCAGCTACTTTTGCCCACGAGCTCTCCTGCCCGTTTCTTCTCTATTAATTTGTTTTTACCCCTCTCCACTTGGTCTTTATGTTGACTAAAACTGCTGCCTCAAATAACTGAAAAATCTGCTGTTGATTAGATAGGGCATGAACGCATTACAATGATAGTGTATCATTTCTTCTTCCTGCATGAGTGCACTTCATTTTTGACACCTGTCTAAAATCTAAATTGGCAATACTACGAAAGTTTAGCAGTTACTTTCTGTGATTAACAGAATCAGATTAACAGGGAATTCCTGCTCCTCACATCAAGCAGAGGTTAAATCTGTAGGAATTCTTTTCTACAACTTTTTGACAGCACTCTGCATCCTAAAACCATCACTTTGCATCTTTCAGCGTGATCAAGACCAAACCTTACCATAGATCCTACCAGGACTCAGGCTTGTCTCACACAGAACAAGCCAAATCTCAAAAAGCAGAAAAAAATTGTGATCTTTTAATATCTCTGAGAATTTGCTATGAATATCCACTCATATCCAGGGTTAAAGGAAAGTGGGATGTCTTCCCCTTTGATACATTTGCCACCAGATCCCATAACGGTATTGAGTTGCTCTCAAGGCATACTGATGCAAGCTGAGGGAACTCAAGACAATATGAGTGAGAACTTACTGCGTCCGGCTTAGTTTTCGTGCTTTTCCTACTCTTGCTTTATACCACCAGGAGAATGTCCTCATTGGCAATAGTAGATACTGTCTCTACCAGTAAACCCAACAATGTCCATCACAAATCTGTCGACGTAGATCTCTGAGTAAGAAAATATATATTGGTTCAGGGGAAAAATGAGTATTCAATAAAACTTCCCATTCTTTCTGCCAATTTTTGTAGGCAAGTAAGTGAAATAGAGCATTTTAATATAAAGGATATAAATATATTTTCACTGCTGAGTAAACCAGCCATTCTCACATGTACTCACATAGTACTAACACTTCAAAGCAATTAAACTGTTCACTGAGCAGAAAAATGATTCTGTAGTGTTTTCAGCAATTAAAATACAATTGACAGAGTACAAAAGAAAATGATTAGGTTTCATCATTTGAAGGAAGGTTTAAAGAAGGTGCAATCGTTTCCTTCAATTATTCTTTATTAATATTTACTAAACTGTTTTATGCATTTGTTATATGCAGTGAGTATTCTGTCGCTACCTCCTTATAAAAAATTGTGTCAGTGCCTTAATTTTGTCTGTCACGTTTTACACAGAACTGTTACAAATGACACTAACACATTCGCATCCCCCTGCTGACAGATACTGAACTGAGCTTTTACTTTTCATATTGAGGCATTATACTAGATCACTTATATAACTCTCTTAATCAGAGATTTTATGCTTTAATTCAGGGGACAGGAGTTCTTTCAAATGAACATAACTGTGAAGTCAATACAATAGGAAACACAAAATCAGGTGTCTTTGGCAAGTCCTGTTTGTTGCTTGTGGATTTCCATTCATGATGATGAAACCTATGCAAAGCCAATAGATAGACATGCCCCCAGGATACCTTCCAAAAACAAATTGCTGTTTCTCGCACTCAATACAACCTGCCTGCTTAACAGAAATAGAGGATATTGTCTTGAGTTAGACCAAGCAGACAAACCGAATGGCAATTTGCTCTACTTCTTTGTAGCAGACAGTACTCAGTGCATCTTGATTTTTCTCATTTTGGAGAAATATCTGGAACAATAAAGATTATCAATGATTTGAGTTTAAAGAAAAAAATCTGTTCTAAAAACATTCAGTTTTTCACCTCCTCAGCTGTCCAGAGAGTTACATTTTATACTCAGAAAAAAATTATTTGAAACACACTACACCATCCTAGAGAAAATAATAGTGGCATCTGTGGACCTGTATTGATTGCTCTTAGATGTAGAGACAACAGTATAGAAGCAAGCAACAGATAGAACCAAAGCAATTGCACCATGCCTGCAGTCTGAAGTAGTGCTAGGAGCAGAGCTAGTGTCATGAGTGAAAGTGCAGCAGTGCATTTCAATGGGGTTTGCAGCTGTTTCGCATAAAGCAATGCATGACACTCAGGTAACCCACAGTCAGAGCCTTACCAGACACCAGCAGCAACCTGGGAAGGTGCTAGGAATTGTCACCTGCAGATGTAGAAGTGCAGATTTGAAACCAAGCAGGAGTCAGAATTAGCTGCAGTTGTCCACCTGATAGCTACTAACTCAGCAGTCCAATCTTCAGAATGAGTTTGTCTGGCAAGGAAAAAATCAGGAGAGCAAGGGGAAGGATATTCTAGAGTTTGGGTTCCAGGTTCACGTGTATATTTGCACAGTCATCCAACCAGCCACTGTTCAGCTGCATTTTCCGGAGATTTCTGAGGTTACTGTTATCATGTAAGTTGTTCAGAGGGGTTGATTGCTTAAAAACAGATACATTTTTTTCAGACGAACATCTTGCATATACTTGTTGGATACTCTCATTGTATATAGTTGTTGTGGGGTAAATCATACAGTAAATTCTGTAATATCCATATTCTGTGGGATATTTCTCTAAACATTTTCTTAATGTACTTCAAGTTAAAACATTAATCCTGTACATCTTTTGGGTCATTTAGTCAAGATGCATGCTTTATACTCCCTCTCAAGGACACGTGCTGAATTTTTCCTCTCAAGACAGTAAAATTTATACCTATACATGTAGGCATGGAAGAAGATAATGGAAAAGAAAGTCCAGCATACTTTTCCAAGAAATCCTGTTCGAAAGAAAATAGAGATTTATGGGAAACAAGGACCATCCCTCTGTTATTTATGGGTTTTTTTCTCCAAAACTGTAAGGAAGAAAAAATAAACAGGAACACGGAAAAGGCTGACCTCTATTTGAGTACAGCTAACAGAGTTCAAAAGTCACACCTCCTACAGAGAAATAAACTCCACCTGACTGAGTTTAGAAAAGCCAACAGCATGCTTGGCCAGTAGTCAGCATTAGTTTCCAGCTGCCTGGGGAGACAGAGGGCAACCCACCTAGTTAAAAAAATAATAATAAAAATGGTGCTCTGGTGTCTTTACCATAAATTGAGTTTACCTTCTCATTAACTAGCTTTAGGGAAAAAACAGAGTGTGAACTATTCCTACTGCAGTGCGCTTGGTTACTATTAAGGACAGAGCTTAGGGGGAAATCTGCGCCTGGAAGGTGATCTGATGGCCAGGCCATTCCCCTAGAAACGTCTTTAACTTGCAGGGCATTCCTAAAGATCTACAAATGTAGAAAGTGGAATTACATAAACTTTGAGGGGAAGCAAGTAGCAAAAGCATTAAAACCTTTAAAAGACAAGATGAAAAGCTCTCCAGATTTATATTGAATTTTACCTGATTTTATTTGAATTTTTACTCCATTATTTTTAGTGATTATAGTTTGGAGCCCATTACAGCACTTACATTTTGTCAGGTATTTAATATTTAATGTTGGCTTTCCACTGTTACATACATTGTGGCAGTGCAAAGTTAAAATTAATTGAATCTAGTACAGTTGGAGTCTAGTGAAAATGCTAGAAAGATCATACTGGAACTATAATAACAGTAGCAATAGCATTTCTGGAAGTCTGAAATACAGGGTTATGCTCAAGAAGAATGTTTTCAATAGCTCAGCCTCAAAAAGCCAGCCATACAGAGAGAAAAAAAAAAAAGCAGAAATAATTTCAGGTGGAAAATGAACCAATAAATATTCCATAACCTATCTCCAGCTTTTTTTCAGAGATTACGATGGCAATTAGGACAGTATATACTGTTTCTTTAATATTGTCTACAGTTGCCAGGACTGTATGTTCTGTTGGATTATTCAGTTCATAAAATGCTCTATGTTCAAATCACGCTTTTTAAAGTGGTTTTCTGTTATATCTACATCAAATGAAAGTCATATTGCTGACTTAAATGTAATTCAGTTTGTCCTTGTTGTGTCAGGATGTTTTTTATATATGTAACAGGAAGGAAATGAAAAGATTTAAAAAAATATTAGTCATCATGAGGTTTTTTTTAATATCATCAGCACTACCATAATGCCAGCTGATAAATTGCACACTATTCAGAAGAATGAAATAGAATAAAATTAGTATTATATTACACTAGATTAATCATAGCCCTGGTTTTACTGTGATCATATGGAAAATAGAAGCTTGACTATTTCAGATTTTAAAGTTCCTTCTCAGCCTTTAAGATTATCTGCTTTAAGAGGTGAATAACTAGCACATGTACTGAGGGAAGAATACAGGATTTTTGGCTTGTGAGGCTGATAAATTTTTATCATTGTTTCTAAATGACAGCAAAGCAGCACTGATGACTTGGATCCAGATGGTTAGCAGTAACACTTCATAATAGTAACCTAATGAAGCTTTTTAGTGCTGGTGACAGGTAAATGCTTGAAAGGTTTATGGCAGGGAAAAAGCTCCAATAAATAATTTGAAAATCTGTCTCTCTTCTTGCTTGCATAATTATTGCTTTTTATAATAGCATAGCAAAGTACAGGTGACAAAATGGTGAGAAAAGAGGAACTCTCTCTAGAGCTAATTGGATGTACAGTGGAACCACAGGCTTCTTGTTAGATGAATAGCTGCTTAACCATTAGTCCTCTTGAAAACTTGGGATTTAAAAATCTTTTTCATGTAGTCAGTCTGATCAGGTATCAGCAGCTAAAAATAGAGGGAGACCAAGATCTTTCGCTGTGCAAGCAGAGAATAATACTTTCAGAATATTTTAACTGAAAGAAGAAAGTTCTGGGATCTCTCACATGAGCTTTCACCCTAATCCTGGCTACCTGTGAAGGGTGCAACCAGAAATCTGGCACCACCTTTGCAACAAGGGGGAAATCTGATGACTGACTCCCTCAAACGGAAGGAGACCAGTCCTGATGTTTCTGATGAAACCGTTTTCATTGGAAAGTAGGTTTTCAGTAAACTGAAATTTTAACAGAAATCATTCTCTTTTTTTCCAGGAAAGAAAAAGGCAGATTTAAAACTCACTTAAGGAAGGGGAATTAGCTGAAAAGAGTATCTGGAAATTTTTCAGCTTTTTTAAGAAGTGTACCAGTTTGTGTCAGCAGGGGAAAAAAAAAAAAAAAAAAAAAAAAAAGGAAAGAAAGAAAGAAAGAAAAGTGAAGAAATTGAAAGATATTTTTCCTGCCAAAAGTTGAAAACTTCAATTTAAAAAAGGAAGAAACTGTCTGTTTCTGTTAACATTTTCTACTGTTAGCTTTCCATACAGATAGGACTGGGAAAGTGTTGTCAGTTTTTCTGTGGGTAGGTAGAGTTGTGGAGTTGGTGTGTCTGGCACATACTCCGTGGGATCATTGAATACCAGCTGAAGCTGGTGGCATTAAAGGGTCTCATAGCAGGACTCAGATTTTGGATGTGACCTGCCTCAGGCCTCTGCTGGAAGAGTGACCCACAAAAGCATCACTGACACTGGATTTCTGCTATTTCACAGTGTAACTGGCAAAACAAAAGAAATTAAAGGACATGAAATTAAAGTCTAGAACATGTATACAGCAATAATAATAAAATAGACAAGGAAAGCCACTGAGAAAAGATTCATCAACCCAGTAACAATAAGCATTGCTGAAAGCACACACTCAATTTAAATGATGCAGAATGAGGCATATAAACAGTATGATGGAACCGAAGCAAAGAATCTTGCATGCAATTTATTTAGATAGAATATTATTATGCAAATTAAACATTTCACTGCAAAGCAGCTAAGATACATTCTTCTATTTTCTGCTGCTAAAAGAGAAAGTATCCAGCAGTTGTTCACACAACATTACTGAGGGGAAGCACACTTCAGGCTCAACAGATCTGGCTTGATTCACTGTGGTTATTTTGGCCATGCAGTCTGACTTAGGGCTGCTGCACAGTCCTGGTCTTCTGATAGATATTGATATTTGATTGATTTGTGAAAAAAAATCACATCATAGTCCTCTCTCCACTTTTCCCTGATTGTCTGCCTTCATTTGGAGGCTCTGCTGGAAGAAATTATGTCTTCATACTAAAGAGAACATTTCTCACTTCTCAGTTTCTACAGATCAAGTGATGAGATGCCATGTGTGAATCTCCTGAAGGATGAGAAGAGAAAATCTGACTTCCCCACAGAAAATTGTGAACTGCGGTTTCTTACCGGCTAGTAACACCTTTGATTCAATTTGTATGAAAACTCAATTTACCTATTAAAATGGACATTATTGTTCAAATATTAGAAATTCCATTTCTTATATGTTCTAAGCTGTACAATTGTCAGATTTTTATGGTTTAGATTGTAAATGTGTTTTTCTCTGGCTAATTATTGGTATTATTTTTTTAATTTTGATGTCTTAAAGGCCAATGTACTGTATCATAATATGAAGGACATATTTAACAGGCGTGGGAAACACTGTATACAAATGTATATTTCTAAAAGCTATTTTTATGATTAGCATGTTTTACCATATTTAGAGTCAGGTGATATTGCACTTCCTTGTTTACAGTTTAATTCAAACAAGATCATTATAATTAGTGTCACACTTAAAAACATCATATGGTATTTTCCATTATGTTATTTATTATATTTGTCATTTAAAATAATCTTGTTTACTAATAGGGTTAGCTGCTAAAAAGTAAAAATGTCAAAATATGAGAGCAATCCATGATAAACTGTAAATTGGATCCTCTTGTTAATCCCTTTCTTCAGATAAGCACTCTGTGACGCCACACACCAGGCAGTTGTTACAGCGGTATCTGCAAGTCTCTGAAGGCAGGTTTTTGTTACCATACAGGAAGTTTACATGTCAGACTCCTGCCTAGCCAGGTCAATTATTTACAGACTGCCAATATCTGAGAGCCTGAGTTGGCTTACCAATTACTTTTTGTTTCATTTTCTGGCAGTAGCATTTCCACTTCCAAACCCCTAACGCCCTCCTAAAAGCCTGAATTTGGAATAACTAATTATCACAGGTGTTGTAGGGGTAATCTCAGCACAGAATTTCTTAATAAATCGTATTTCCTTTCAAACAGAATGGATGCATTATTTCTCTTTTGTTTCCAAAATATTAAGGGTATCCAAGCATATGTGATATGGGTACAAGTTCTTATCTAAGGAGGTATCAGCTTGTTCACCATCCCAAAGCTAGGCCTCCTTAGTGCTGCAGATGACATGAAACAAGGAAGAGATATTGATTTACATCCGCATGTGAGATACACTCCTACAGAAAGAGATATATCTTTGAAGTGATTGTAGGGGCAAAAATAATTTAAAGCAACAGCCTTCCAAAAGTGAGAGATATAAATGCAAATATCTTACCCAGTGAAATGGAGCTCAGACCCAGTTATGTGGCAGTATGGAGCTCATCAACCCTAACTGATATCTACTGCCAGGGTGTTCGGTATCCTACTCCACACAGAAGAACCTTTGCCTAGTCCTTTTAATCATTCTCTATGGACTAAAAGAAAGAAAAATAAAAGAACCAGAGAGACTCTTTAACAGACAAACTTTCAATATCTATAAAAAACAGTCATTTATGATGGTAGGTTCACCACCTAAAATTAGGATTATGAAGAGGTGTGAGCTCAAGGGCGCCAGTCAGTTTTCCAGCATGGGAACTGTGATCAAAGGACTGATACTCTTCAAACATTTGGAAGAAGAGTGTACATTTCGGGTTAACTATCTGTAAATGAGTGAGAATTTACTTCACTCGGAGATTATGTAACATAATACTCTCAGTTACGTTTGTGTACCTTATCTTTAGCTTGTCTATTGTCTGTAAAGTTACATGGGTTTACCAGAGAGCTGAGTAGTACCTAACTACTTAATTAAGGAAAGAATAATATAAGTGGTTACACCTGAGCATTAGCATTGCAGCCTCAGAATCTGCCAAGGGTGAAAGTTCCAGAAAAGTAAAGAGAAAAAATATTTATTCTGTGTAAGAGAAATGTTAGGTCAAATCAAAGGGTGAAATATTTCTCCACTTTCTCCACTATTTCTCCATGTAGTATAGGTTATGGTCATTTTTAATGGCAAAAATGCAACAGGAATTTTCATTTTGGAATCTGTCTTTGACAGTTAAAATAAGTCAAAATCTTACCATCTCTGTGGACATTTTGCCCATTTGAATAACAGACTGCTAGCTGACTCTAAAACACACAGAATGTCATCCAAGCAGACCAGTTCTTTCACATATGGGAAACAGCTAGGTGCATCTTCTCTTTGTCACCTCCATTCTCAATGATCTAATAATCACCAAAAAGCACTCCAATTTTTAGAAACATCTTCTAATCATTATCCTTAGATTGTATATTCACAGAAATTATTTCACAGTCTTAATGTCAACCCTGTTTCACACCACAATTTAAGTCCTGAATATATTTCTAACACAAAATGACACCTTTGATAAGTTCATGAGGCACTGTTTCATTTGTAAGCCAGAAGCTTCTTGTGCCATGCAGTCTATTACTAGCAAGGTTTCTTAATGGCATGTTTGCTTCAAATCACTGCAGAGGATGCTGGTAGCTTCAATAGAGCTTGGTAGTTCTATACTTACGTATGTGGTACGCTCAGTGCTATTTGCCATTAATACATATACTTGTTTTACATCAGTTTTGTTAGTATCTTTTTGTCTATTTTTGTTGTTGTTGTTGCTTAGTTTTGTTTAATATTGCTCATCCCTTGCAATGTAGAAGAACAGGAAACATAAAGGATCTTGTCAAGCAGTTTGGCTAGTCAACGGTCATATAAAATCCTTTATGAGTAGTCCTGGATTAAACCAATTCATTTTCTACAGAGACCTACATGCTCTGTGTATTTCAGATATTTGTTTCAAGTCTGTGCAGCTGCATGATGGAAAATGTTTACTAAAAAAGCTTTAAAATTTGGATCAATCAATAAAAAATATTTTTACTTTTGTAAACTCTTGTATTACATATTGTTGTTCTTGTTAGTTTTGTCTGTAGATCCACTTTTAGTTCTGAAAAATCATTGTAATTAAACTATGTAGATAGCTACAATATTGTAAGCAGTCATGTTTTAATTAACACCACTGCAAGTCAAAATTAAAGCATTCAGGGTTTGCCCATGTAGAGTAGATTGATGTTTCATTACAGTTTTCTTTAAAATGCTGTAACATAATTTTTACATGTCTGTAAATAAATATTTTCTCCAATTTATGCACTAATTCAGTTTTGTAATTTCTTCTGCTAATGTGATGCTAAGAAACTTTCCAGGAAAAATATATTTCCCTCACAGAAAATTACCATTTGAAATTTTGCAAAAATGCTGTGTTTTGACAGCTTTCCAACCAGAACCAACAGGAAAAGAAACCCATAGTAGCAAGTTCTTACATAAATATATATATATATAAAAAAAAAACAAATGTGATAACCACTTCTATAATTTTAACAGTTTGAGAAACTTGAAGACAATTCCTGTGTTAAAGGGAAGAAGTGTGACAGGCTTCCTGTAAATAGGAATTTGTCAGTGGGTGAAGGTCCAGTAGTGAAATTTCACAGAATTTATAGAAATGAGGAATGGATTTTATTCATCTTGGGAGTTTCTAAGTTTCATGTATTACTAAAGCATCACAAATATGACTTTCTGAAATGCATATTACAAATCAATTTTCTGTTCAGTATTCAAACATATTTTTTATTCATTGTTTATTATTCCACTCACAAGGTGCTGCTATATAGACAAACTAAGGAAAATTTATCCATGAAGTCTATGAGAAAGTTTTTTAAATGATACTGGAACTGTTGAGAAGCAAGACTATCATGAAATACAGATTATTTATTTATGGCATTTAATTTTCACATTTGTAAATGTATTGTTCTTATTGTTACAACTCTGCCAGATTTTCCACAAGTTTCATGAAACTTATGAGCAGTTTAATCTTACTATGTTGACTACGGGACTACTTCCTGATTTAGAAAGAACATTGCTACAGATTAAATAGTAGCCAATTAAAATAATTCCTTTTTAGTATAGAAGGGAGTCTGAGAACTTCAGTTCACGAAAGTGTCCAATGTCCATTTTCAGAAGAATCCTCAGTGGTACAGAGAATTTAAGTCAAGAATATATCTGATTTGAGAGGAAAAATGATAATAAAATTTTATTTTTGTACTTGTTTGTCAAGATCTTATGTAATAAACATAACAGAGAAAATTGATAATTTTAAATTCTTTATTGGATGGTACTGAATATGAGGGCAACTCCTGCTGAAATTTAGGCATCAATCAGTCAAGATTGCTAAGAGAGCATCCTGCAATGGTAGATGAATAAGAGGTCAAACAACCTACCAGTTTATGGCACAGAAACATTCTGAGCTTCAGTGACTGATGAAACATTTCTTAGTTTTTAATCTGTTGAGAAAACCACTATAAAAATGATGCAAAATTATTAGAGGAGTGGAGGAGTTTTCCATTCAGATAATGGAATCCTATCTCTTTGCCTTAAGAGTCCCACAGGATGGCTTTAAAAGAAAGCATTGAAATGATTATCTTCTCACATATATTCTCTCCTTTGAGACAGTAACCTTGTTATATGTCTGCATAATTTCAGACTTCTATACTCCCTGAAATAAACCTGTAGTATTTCTCCATAGTAAGAACTCACAGAAGTCACGCACTGAGATTCAAAAGTGAGGAATCAGAAAAACTATCTCCACACAGCTAGGCTTTCACACAAGGGGAAGGATGGTATGCGGGTGAAGCCATGGACGTTTGGACACCCTAAACTAGCCGAAAAAAATGTCTGCTTTGGCCACAGGCTGCCAAATCTTAACAGTTAGCTATGGTCAGACCTGACTAAGGATAGTCTATGTCTGAAGAAATAGAAGTCTAACCGAGGATATGACTGAAGATGCAGCAAAGACTCTGTGCACTAAGTAAAATCAGCACAACTTGACAAGTTAGTGCTCTAGCTCTAACCATTTCTCACCTGTGTACAGCATTTACAGACTTTACAATGAACAGTTCTGGAAAACTGATAGAAAAACTGCTTAGAAAAATCATGGAGTGCTACAGAAAATAAACACTTTTGGAGGTTTTTTTGGAATGTGGAGTTGATAACTCATCAGGGACAAATGGGACTTATGTTTTCCATTGATATGTATCTTGGGGTCATTATAGTGAGTATTTATTTGGCTAATCTTTCAAAGAAGAGTTGCTGTTCCACAATTTTGTGAACAGAATTAATCCACAGTTATCACATTGTGTTTATCAGAAAAACTATCTCATCTCATATAAATCCAACTAACCGAGCAAAAATATTTCTAACAATTATAATTAAAACTTTCTATGACTATCTTGGCTATTTATATTTAAAAGCATAAGGTAATGGAGAAGCTTTGTGTGACCACTTTGTGGTGTGAATATTTCCACGATGTGTAGCCATGTATTTAGGAAAGAAAATATATTCCTCCATTGCCTTGTACTTCAGATAATTAGAAATTTTTCTCCTTGAGACAGATAATACTGTAGAAAATAAGAACTAAACTCATCCCTGACATAATTGCTGATATCAGTCATTGAGTCCTTTTAATGCCTACTCTAACCAAATTCTTGGGCAAAAAAATGTAATTGGTGCTCACCCTATAAGGATTTACAACAGTTAGCATGTTATTTAAGGAAAAAAGAAGTGGCAATTCATATTGCAGTATTGGTAGTATATTCATATTGCAGGAGCTAGCGCTGCTCCTCTTGCATTATTATGCATCAAAGAGAATTCCGGGAGCACAATTTTCTCTTCTGTCTTCCAGGGACAATGGTAGAGGAGCAGAAGACACACGACATAGTAGAACAGGGCACTGAAACTTGAATGAGCATTGTAAGTGGTTTACCTGAAGATGACAGGAAAGTAATGAGAGAGGATGTGCTATTCATTTTGCCTTGGAAGAAATCCTACTCACATGGCTTGCCCAGCATGTTTATTTTCTCGTATTTGCCTGTGATGCCAATATTATGACTATTCTTTCAAGTCCTAAGCCTCCAAATTTCCAGGTGATTTTTATGGAAATTCCCAAGAATTCAAATCTTCAGAGAGCAAAGTATATGGAAAAAGAATGCATCTTTCAGAATTTTGGACTTTTTGTTTAACCACACGATGGGATTTAATTAAGATTTGTTTACTTGGGTTGTAACAGTAACTGTAAATCTATGCTTCCATTGATGGGGAAGCTGTAGGTGGAATACCGATGTTTCCGACACAATCTAAATATCAAACTCCAAGAAAATGTACACTGGTCTTGTGATGTATGGAAGGGTTATAAGATCTTGAAATGATGACAACTGGACACTATCACCACAAAAAAAAAATATCTAGACAGCAGCCCACGCTCTAACCACTTCCACTGAATGGCTGATCTTGTGCCAGAGGCAACCAGATGCTTTTTGTTGTATTAGCCTTTTCCCATAGGTAAGTGTTTTTTATAGGTTACGTAGTTTTTTACTGTGAAAAACAGGTAAAACAGCTCTCAGGTAAATGAGATAGCGCTGACATAAATAGGTGAAGTATTCTCTCCCTCCCTGGAAGTATTCAAAGCCAGGCTGGATGGGGCTTTGGGCAACCTGGTCTAGTGGGAGGTGTCCTTGCCCATGGCAGGGGGGTTGGAACAAGATGATCTCTAAGGTCCCTTCCAACCTGAACCATTCTATGATTCTATGATTCTATGATTTGGCTTCATTTTCTACAAAGTTATTTCAGTTTTAGTTAATTCATTCCTATCCTATCCTCTACCTAGTAGATGGAGACACAAATATTTATTTTCAAGGTATTTGCTTTTAAGCTATTAGAACACCTTTCTTTAATCTCATTTTTTTCTGTCTCTTTACTAAACTAAAATGCTCACAGAATTATCAATAAATAAATACCAAATATGGCATTCAAAAAGTATTTGTAAAAATGAAATTTAATTTAAAAATTCAAATAATTAATGCAAGCATAGTAGAAAGGTACTTTTTATACTGAGAGGTAGAATTGATAAAAATAAGAAAGCTTTCAGGTATGTATTCCTATCTAATTTTCGAATAATTCATGCTTAGATCAAACTTACATGGTTTGACTATCCCGTCTGCAATAGCAATGTTGTTCAAGAGAGCAAACCAAAATGCAATTTATATGTTCTTATCAGAGACGCAATTACATCAAAACTCATACTTCTAGTCAGTCAGAATTCTGATTTACCTAATTGTTACACAAACCTGTGCATAAAACATATAAATAAGGGTCTGAAGCAATGAATTGGGGGTTGTTTTGTTTCACCAAGAGATATAACAAGTTGTTATCTCTTATATTCTGTCCTATTATTAGTACTGTACTTAACAATAGGTTTTATGCAATGTGTGGTAACAGGCAAATAAATGCCTAGACGTTTCTTTCCTTGGTTTTGTACAATACACCTTTCATTGATATATGCCAAGAGATTTACTGGGTTTATGACCACACATTGCATTACTTGTGGTCAATGTTATCAGTGTATGAATTGTGATTTTACAAACTATGCACTGAGTGCTATTATTTAAGGGAGAAGGCCTCAGAGAGCAAGTGTCATGTCACATCTCAAGAACACAAAGGTGGTTTTTGACAGCAAGTTATATAAAATTAATTGTAATGATTTCAAGGATGAGTGACGTTTCAGATTTTGCTACTTTTCCTTTTACCTGACAATCATTCATAAATGAATTCATGTGTCCTGGTTTCAACTGGGACAGAGGGTTTTTTTTCCCTTCATAGTGCCTGATGCTGTTTTGGCTTTGGGAGAAAAACAATGTTGATAATACACCAATGTTTTAGTAGTAGCTGAGCAGTGCTATACAGAGTGAAGGACATTACAATTTCTCCTACTGTCCTGCCAGGGAGGAACCTGGCGGACACAAGGAGCTGAGGAAGAGAAAGAACCAAGAAAGCTGACCTAAATTGGCCAAAGGGATATTCCGTAACATACAACATCATGTGAAAAAACTTTATAAAATGTGGGGACTTGGCCAGGGGAGCAGATGCTGCTCAGAGACTGGCTGGGAATTGGTCAGCAGGTGGTGAGCAGTTGCTTTGTGCATCACTTGTTTCGTAAATGTATATTATATTTTTATCATTACTATTATTATTATCTTTTTCTCTTCCTTTTCTGTCTTAGTAAATAGTTTTTATCTCAACCCATGAATTCTACTTTGTGTTGTTTTTTTTTTCCAATTCTCTCCCACATCCCACTGGGAGGGGGAGAGTGAGCGAATGACAATGTGGTGCTGAGCTGCCTGCCGGATTAAACCACAACAACAATCTGAGTGATTTTAGCAGTAGGCCAGCAGGGAGAAAAAAAACTGTAATCCCAGAGTGCTATGAGCTTAAGGGTGGCTTGTTCTGAATAATTTAAAACCCAGTTGGTTTTGGAGGAGCCAAGTCATATCACAATATAGCAAGATAGCAGCAGAGAATAATGGCATTAAGAAAAACAGCAAAAAGTACTGCTCATGGAATTATATGTGGGTAGCCATTATACAAATGACACTGCCGACTGCTCTATCAGATACAGACTTTAAGTACAAGAGAAATTCTGTGAAACCCCACACAGTGCAGATCTACAAAGAGAGCATATCTGCTGCTTACTCAAGTGAGCAAAGAACCTGAGCAGATGTTAGATTTCCAGTAGCTTCCTCAGACCTTTTCAAAGGTGTCCTTATGTAGGGGACAAGTTCAAGATTTTTTTTTTTCCCATCACCTTCATCTGTATTTTGTTTGTGGTTTGTCTCATCTGTTAAACCGCAAACTTTTCAGAGAAGAATAATGCATTACAGTGGTCTCCTCCTCAAAATAAAGCACCTGAGTGAGTGAGTGTGCATGCACACAGTGAGTGGGGGTATGCATTTCGTCCACAGATCTGTGGATGAAAGAGGTGCCTTTTCATCCCCACTGCTCAGGGAAAACTCTGTGAGGAACGTGAACTCTCAGTGCTCTCAGTGAGGTTGCAACAGGCTGAGTTTTGAGGACTAAAACTCTCACAGAGCTTACAAGCTCTTCTTTAAAATGTTGTTATATGCAGACCTCAAGCAGTCACAGAAGTTTGATTCTTTTTCTGGCTATAGACAGGGACTCGAGGACATGGTGAGGATGTCTGCCTGGCTTGTAAGGTTCTTCTGTAGGTAACAGCAAGAATCACAGAGAACTAGACAGGATCCTGACCTGGTAAAACCACCACGAATTTAAAGATTCTTTGATATTACCATAGATAAGATCTTTCTGTCTCTTTATGGACAGAGATCTAAAACTAAATACCCCACATCATGTTGACTATAAATTTTTAGTGGTGTGAATTATCAGCTTTGCAGTGGAGATTAAGGCACAAATCAGACTTTGCTTTCCAGCAAAATGCTCCAGTCAGGGTGGTTCTAAGTTGATGAAGTGTTAACCAGGTTTGTAAGCAAAATAGTGTGTGAAAGCAAAATTATCCAATCTTTCCAAGCTAAAGTGGTATTGTGTATGTCCTTCACCAACTGTAATCAAATTTTAGCAGTCTCCATAGCAATGCAGATGAAAAGTTAGAAAGTCATGAAGGTATCCAATAGCAAATACAGAAATGCATAATACTAAGAATGTAATCTCATGAGGTTTGGTTTTTCAGGACTGCCGAGAAAACTAAGCCAACATTTGCCATTGAAAAGTATAGGGCTTAGTTGCCACGAATCATTATAACTAAGAAAAGATTGTACTACTGTGACATATTGCCTCTCTGGAAAAATATCTCTATTTTCATATTCTTTGCTGATACTTTTTAATTCAAAGAAATGGTTGCTGAATTATTAATTTTGGTATGTTTGTTCTTGTATTTTAGTCACATTAATACACATACATATTAATAAATAATGAACTTTAAGTCACTTGAGGCCAGAAATTTGCCAAACTGATTTCAGACTAGAGTCTTGATGAAATCATTTCATTTTTGTCAACATTGTGTGTGTGGCTTCATATATTTCAAGGCCAAAAGGAAGCATTATGATTATGCGGTCACCAGCATAGCCTAGAATACAGAATTCCTCCTGCTTATTCCTGCAATGTGAGAAATTAATCTACTCTGCTCTTCCATAACATTAAAATCCTTCTTAATTCCAAAAATGTCTTTTAGATCCTTCATCACCAAACTATATCCTTTACAATTTTTGTTTTTAATGAATATCTTGGACAAAGTCTTTAATTTGAACTTAAAATTGATTGGTTCTAACCAAAAGCAGCAGCAGTCACCATGCAAAGGCTGGCTGAAAAACCAAGCACATTTACACAGAGTAATAGAAAGCACCAGGGAGATCCTTAAGAGTGTAGAGATCTGAGCCAACAAAGCTTACATTGCATTGTGTGCTTACCCTTCATGAGACCTAAAGCAGTATAATCATAAAAGCACTATGCAGTTACCTATACACCTTTCCTTTCCTGGATTTGGTTGGGATAGAGTTAATTTTCTTCATATGGTATGAAGCTATGTTTTGGATTTAGGAGGAAAATAGTGGCAATAGCACACTGAGGTGCTGCTGAACAGTGCTTACATTTAGTCATTTTTCAGCTTCTCACATTGCCCTGAGAGCAAGAAAGCTGAGCATGCCCAAGAAGACGTGAGGGGACAGAACCAGGACAGCTGACCTAACCTGGCCAAAGGGATATTCCATACTGTATGACAACATGATGAACAATAAAACTGGAGGGAGTTGGCCAGAGGGGCTGCGGCTGCTTGAGAGTGGCTGGGCATCATTCAGTGGATGGCGAGAAACTGCCTTGTACGTCACTGTCTTTGTGTATAAAAATATATAGAGATATTTTTATATACAAAAAATATAGAGATATAAAATTATTATTTTCTCTTCTATTAAACTGTCTTTACCTCAACTTACAAGTTTTACCTCTTTCCAGTTCTCTTCTCCATCCCTCTGTGGGAGGAGTGAGCGAACAGCAGTGTGGTGTTGAGCTGCCAGATGGGTTAAGCCACAACACCTATACTGCTTTACAGAAGCAGGCACATTTGTCCTGGCTTGCATTTCACACTGTGCCTCATAGCACTTATGGTGCAAGGGTTAGCACATGTGCTGCCAGCTCTGGGGTTTCAGTCCACTCATAATGCAGAGGCGGGCCAAAAATTTCCCTGTACCTACCGGTGTAGAGATGACCAGAGGTGAATACTATGGCAGGACTAGACAATATTCAGAGGTCCCTTACCACCTCAACTATCCTGTAATGTTGTGGTTCAATTTTACAGTAAAATGGCATCCTTAAAGCGTACATTTAAAAGATACTGAAGTTGCACAGGGAGCACATCCTAATCAGAATGTAACCCACCATATATAGTTCTTACTGTAAGAATCTCTTGTGAATACTCAAAACGCATTCTCACCATGATCACTTATTGAAGCAGAAACCGTCTTTTCCTTGTCGAGTCCTGCAGCTGCTAAAGTCATGCTCAGCTTGCTCTCTCTCTCATCTTATTGAGCACAAATATTCATTCTCAGTCAAAGAATAGTTTCAGCAGAAAACAATCAAGAAGTCCCATCGGAGAAGACTGTACAACTGCATCAAACAAGGCAGAAGGCAGAGATCCAAAGTCTGTAAGGTAGCGAAGGGTGCTGTGCAGTCTATATCTCGGTTATTTAGGCTCAGTAATGAACTACTGCACAAAGTAGAGCTACAAGAAGATTGGGATTAATTTAGCACTCATCACAGGTATCCCTGCAGAAGAAGTGAAATATGCCTAAGCTCTGCTGGCAGTCTTGGCATTTCCTTGCTTCCCAACCTATAGCAGCATGGGTAGGACTACAATTCAGGGCAAGTACTGAGGACTACAAGGCTGAACTGAGATATCTATACACCACACAGGTCTTTTTGTGGTTTGTACATGGAGAAGTACTGAAAGTCACAAGTACCATAGGAATCAATGGCAATGCCATATACTTAACATGATCCTTTATTAGAGACATCAAGAAAGTAATTTAGAAGACTAAACACCGGTCTCATGTCACTTTAGACCTTGCATATTCTGTGTATTCTCCACTTATTTATCCACTAACAAATATGACTTATGTAGTCCTGTTCATACCCAGCAGTCCTACAAGGATGTCTGAAACACTCCAGACATTTGAAAAGGTAAAAGTTCCTGAAGGGACTCTCAGATTTTAACTCTAGTGCTTTGATAGGATAAGTGGGGGAAGGTGCCAGGAAGAGTCAAGAAACAGGAGGAAAAAAGCTGATTTATGGAGTCAAAATGTAACCTGCAGCTGTATAATTCACACTCATGTCAGCAACATTTTCCAAAATGTTTCCTCAAATAACCGGGAAATTCTTATGGAAAGTAAAAGGAAAATGGAAAGAAAGAAAAAAAAAAAAAGAACTTGAATTCAGCTTATGAGAAAGTACAATAGCAGCAATAAAACTCAAAATTATTGGTGAGTCCTTTAATGGTTAACTAAAGACAGAAATCTTGATCCAATATTATCCACTGAAAAAAGAATTAGACATAGCATGTGTTAAATTATCCTTTTAGCACCAAGGAAAGAACACCAGACTTTGGCACCTGTTATTGCCATTAGAGGGACTATACTTTAGTCACACCTAGACTCAATTATTGCCACAGTGCTAGCTGCAGCAGGCTATTTCAAAATATACCCCAGTCTGTGCCATCTTTATACTGCTGGGCTCTCAATTAAAAGAAAATTAATGAAGGCTCATTTTTGCAGCTTAGTACTCTAGGAGCTTGAAAAATAAGAATGATTTCTCACCATGAACTGTGAAATGAGTTTGAAAGTGGTGTGGACTTCCTTTTTTCCTTTGAATTACAAGTTCACCTCTGGTTTATAGACAGAGCCAATTTGCTCAGTAGGGCTACACCACAGCAGTCCTGAAACCTGGCTTCAAGTCTGGCTGAAGGGCCATCAGCAGAGGCCAACACAGACATCCGGGGAAAAGCAAAGGCTGTGTCTTATCTTCTGTCGATACTTGCATAGACACCAGTTTCAAGAACGATATGATAGTTTTCAAACCATGGCCATCTTCATAATTTGAGTAAAAGGTATAAACACAAATACAAAAAATATAGAGCCTTGGTATTTCTTTAAATTCTACTCCTAAACTCTCACTTTTCACAGCGTCTGTCTTGGCTAAAATTGGAGATCTTGATACAACTGTAGTAGCTGAGCCAGTTTCCCTCAGTAATAATTATAATGCCTTTTGTTTATCTGTGAGTGAGATAAAAGCCAAGAGCTTGAATAGCATTCAGAAAGGGATTAGCCCTTCAGTGGATAATGAAAACTTCAACAAGAGTATTTAAACAGGAATAGTTTTTCTTCTTTTAAGAAGGATATAAACCTTTTTTCTTGCAACGCATAAACTAAACGGTAACTGGTAACACAAAGGGAATGTGAAAATAAGTTGTTCCATGACTGGGGAACCTGGAGATTTCTTGCACTTTTATCTGCACCCTTGAAGTGCAGCATGATCGGAGCTTGTCTAATATGACCTGATGGAGGCAAGGTGAGCCTCAAAACACATAAGCAGAGAGAGGCACATTACAGCTGTACATTTCTAATGTTACTGAGCTAAATGGTAGTATAAGACTCCTTCACAGCAGAGGGAAAAGAATATTACTGTGTTTTGGCTTACACTTCTCGTGCATCACAGCAGTACATACTGCAGTACCTGCTGCTAGTAGCTCAGGAGGTGAAGCTACGCCACAGCCCATGTCCTCTATCCAGCATTCCCTGCTTCTTTTGAAAACAAAAGGGCACAAGGGTAGATCACATTCTCGGGCTTGGCTGAAACCACATTATCCATACCACTGTACTCCACTGTCTGGTTTGTTATACATACAATTAATCTACTAATAATCCCTAGCTGTTCTGCATATTGCTATTTAACTGTGCACAGAGGAGTCTTCTGGCCTGCTGTGATTAGGCATAATGCGATACAGCCTTTATTATCGGCATGAAAATGAGAGTTTTCTGGTTGAAACTGCATAGTTTTACACTCAGTTATGCAACAATTCATCCTATTTATTATGAATAACAAATGTACTGAATCATACTTAGAATTAGCACACTTACTCTTTGATTAAAAGGTAATTTTCTGAGAATCTTTAAGGGAATTACTTTATGAGTTAAATTTATTTAGTGATGAGATCTTTAATTTAGCAGTCAGTGTCAGATCTTTTCTCTGTCCCCGATGGTTTGCATATTGGCAAGTCTGCATACACAAGCCCTGGCAAAGGAAAAAATCTCGAGAAACTGGATAGACTTCTTCTTTCTTTTGGTTTTTTGTTGAGTTTCAGGATTGTGTATCAGCTGTTCAATATAAGTGAAAGTTTTTCTTCAAAGGAAGTCTTTAAAGTTATGTTCTCCTTAAGAGAAGCTTGCAACATTTTTGAAAGAGTTACAGTCTCTTATTATGAACTACAAAACTAAGGCTACATCACAGGCTTATTTAAGGTGATTAACTTAGTCTGGTCACCACCACATCCTAAGGAGCACAGGAAGGGAGGAGACAAGCAGTCCCGGTTTGCAGGGTTCCAGGACAGACCTTGCACCCAGGCTGCAGGTGGCCTTCTCTCCATTCCTCCTTCCTGCAGTCCGTCACAAGACCCCCTGGACTCAGCCTGAAATTGGCTCATGACTTCATTTGGCCTAGGACTGCATGTGGACCCTGTCTCTCTCACCCTGCCGGCCTGATGTGTCTTCCTCAAGGAGGGCACTGCCCAGCCCATGCTGTACTCACCACCGCCTCTGGCTCATTCTCTTCAGTGGACCATTCAGGCTCTGCTGCTTGCTGGCATGCACAAGCCAAGTCCCTGCAGCATACACAAACCAATTTTATTGCAGAGGAGCTGCTGAAGTGAGCACACTAATGAATGGTGGCACCAGGGTTATTTATTTAAAATGATTAGGCTACTAAACAGAGATTAACAAAAAACAGATTATTTTATTGCATGGATAAAACTAATTTTTCAGCATTTCTATTAATGTTTCAGAGATTTTTATAAGTAGCCTTCAGTACTTGTACAACTTAAATGCAGAGTGGAAATATCCATATATCTCATGGAATGGAATATGCTGGGAAATTTAGTCAGGTAAGTATTTCAGCTGAGTGTTTGCTTTTTAATGAAAAATGGCATACCCACATCTGCATAATTTACTTCAGATTATTGAACTAAAATATGTTGTTCCAAATCAGTTCAATATGAAATAGTATTTCCTTACAGTAATTTACTAGACCATTAAAGTTATGGTTTATATCATAGGTACTTTTTTATTTCCCTATAGATTAGGTTTTGTGTGAGATTGTGTCATACTTCTTATGCAGCATGAGAACTATGATCCATTACAGAGGCCAGTCAGTGTAGAGATGAGTGCATCCTAACAGATTTCAGTTAGAGATGATTCATATGCATAAAGGTTACACACATTTGTCGTGTACTGCACGACCAGGGTCAAGAGCTATAACCAACTCAGATTTTGGAAAGATGCCTTTTATGACAGAGATATACCCAGTTTACATTAGAAACTACATAAGATGTAATTTATTTGTGAGCTAAAATGGTTGGAAGTATATTTAATTATTCACGAATATAATCAAGAAGAGAAATTGCACACAGACCCAAAGTAGATTGCAACTAATTAAATAAAGCCAAGTTACAGAAATTAAACAATTACTTATGCATTCTTTGACATTTGTATTTCACTCTTCCTGGTGGGTTCTAAAAGGAGATACCAAGGCATGCCAGACACCTTCTGCCAGTCTATGCAGTGTCCTTGTGGGATTCCTGAAGGTTTTCAGGTGTCCAGGGCTGTCCATCGTCAGCAACCTACACCAGTAGGAAGGCAACAGAGTTGGAAATGACTTGCAGCTAGCACTGCTGCAAGTTTTACTCCTCTTTTCCTAGTGTAAAATCAAACCTATTGTTTTAAACCAGATGAGTGATACCTGAAGGTGAGCGAAAGTTCCCCAGATGACGATTACTTCAGGCAGTGACAATGCTGCCCACAACCTTGCATCCACCACAGTGTTCTTGTGGAAAGGATTCAATAAACTGGCAGAGCTAAGGGAGAGACATTCCCAATTTACTGGAGTTGTGCTGGGAGGAGTCGTCTGGAGTTTTTGCAAGGTCAGATCTCCAGCCTGCTCCCAGCTCAACTGCATGGTCACAACCAAAAACAAAAAGTAGGTAGTGGAACGTGAGGCCAGGAAAGCAAAGGAGGGCAGGAAAACCCATTTGGAAATCACCTGTTCTTGTATCACATGAAGATGATCTATCAGAGCTTTTCATTTTCTACCAAGAGTAATTTAAACAGGCTACCTTAATCCTGTGAAAACAACTCCCCAGTAATTGAGGTGCAACATGGAGTTCAAGCTACCAGGTTCTCCTGGGCTTGCTACAAAGGTGATGCCACCAGGGAGCAAGTCCTATAACAGACAAACAACTTCTTAAAAATAAATGTTCATATTCATTCTGTGCAATTCAATTGCTTGCTGTGCAGATGTGCTCCTCCTGCTCAGTTATCAGACCAAAAGTGTAGGTAGGCCAGTATTTTCATATTGAAATGTGGAAGCAGTTTTTCCATGGTATTTACTATTTCCAAAATATTAATGTTCCCAAAAATGTAGATAAACATCTACTTAAGACCTTTCGGATGATTGCTGATTGTAGGATTCTGCAAGAGTCTTGCAATAGAGATTATAACAGATTCTCTAATCCTCAGTCTTCCCAGGATCCTTTCTTTCCTTTATTTTGGAGTTTAACATACTGAACTCTAATATTTTCATAAATAAAAATTACACTTCAAAGGAAGTGCACTAAACACATCTCCCACCACCTACTGTAACTCTCCAGGATGGGATTTTCAAAGAAGCCTTGGGAAGTTTGATCCTTCCTGATGTATCACAGCTGTTGAAAATCTAATCCTTGTAGCTCCTTCAAACAAAAATCTCACGTGTAAGGCAGTTTGGGGCTACTCTTTTTTTTCTTCAAAAAAATTCAGACTTTCCTCTCAGACACTTATTTACTTGCTAAAAGGAGTTCAATCTCTTTCTCCATTTAATAAGCAAAAAAATTATCTGATTTGATCATCAAGATTGCCTTAACATTGGCTCTGGCACCTGCGAGGCATTTCTGGGGACTGAATGTTGTTTTTGAACAGCTTGATTTTTCAATATACAATTTCATTTTCTCTCACTCTTTTTAATTCTACTTGGTTTATATATATTCCATTACTGTAAAATTGACAGTCTTTGAATACACCAAATATAAGACACTATTAAATGGCATTTATGAGCATCACTTTATGTGGAAAGAAATCACTAAAAGATCCGCTGAGTTTATAACTAGGAAAGCAGAACAATTCTTTCTTTCTAACATAAAAAGCCTTTTTTATCTAAGCAAAGGCTTATAGCAAGTGGAAGTTCAATATAATATTTCCTTTGAGAATTACAATCTGCTTAGACCAAAGTAAAACTATTTGAAAGGAAGTATTAAATAGTGGGAAGTAGTTCTGAGTGGTAATTTTCTAAAATATTTTGACTTTTTCTTTCAGTCCCAGCCACTTTTCTATCTGCAATATCCTTTTCACTTTATATCCAGTTCACAATTTAAAATCTGACGCAGTCTTTGAAGTACCTCATTTATAGCAAATAGCAAAAGCAGAATACTGTTTCTTTTCTTTTTTTTTTTTTTTTCCCTGGTACACTGAAGGAAAAGATCATTGAGACTCTTAATCATGCCTTTAGACCCATATGGAAGAAGCAATACCTGGATTCCTGCACTGAAGGATTGATAAAGGTATTTATTCAGTCACAGGTGGAGTTACATTTATGACTATTCATAGACTAATAGAATCGTGAAGGTTGGAAAAGACCTCTAAGATCACCAAGTCCAACCCCAGCCTGTCTCACCATGCCCACTGAGCCATGTCCCCAAGTGCCACATCTCCACGGTTCTTGAAATGTGATGTTTCATTGCCACATTATTCTGCTTTCATTGCTGATATATAGTCCTCAAGGTATGAATAACATATTTTAATCATATGATGCTAAAATATCGTATGATATCGTAGTTATTTTATGATATCTTAACATCATAGGATTGAAATATGTTAATATTGGATGTTAAAATATATTAATATCTGAACATATGCATATGTTAAGATAGCTGTTTTATCAGGAAGGTCAACTTCACTTAGAAAGAGCAGGCAGAAAAGTTAGGTTCCTAAGGGCACTACAAGGGAAAACATATTCCTTCTCCCCCTGTGCTCCGCACAGCAAATACATACAAGCTCAGTGGCCATGTTTTACCTCTAGAAAGGTTTTCTGCAACCTAAGTGACCACTGTTGCTGTTGACACTGCTGAAACACACCACCCACTGCCTCACGGCGCTCACATCCAGTGTTTGGTCTCCATAAATACTCAACAAGCATCAAGGAACGTCAATGGGTGCCATTTAATTTAATTAGCTGATTTATTGAAAACAGAGGACTCCGGTTCACTCACATCCTGTATGGGCATTCTGAATGTCTACACACAACTACCTGTCCTCTACAGCAGAGATATTTATTCTATTTTGTCCATCATTTGTAACAATAAGATTAAATTCAGTTTAAAAATCCACTGTGGTTGCAGATTACACAAAATAAACTCATCTGCCTGTGGCTTTGCCATGGAGAAGTTATGCATATTTTCTTACTCAAGTCATTGGAGAATTCATTGGTAACACCTGTAGACTAATAGTAACCTTATGACTAATATGCCTGTTCCTGTAGTGTCGGACTGGATGTCAGATTTATCATCTGAAACATGTCTTCCCCTCCAGTCTTTCTGGCATAAACGTATTTCCCACAGAAATCTTCAGTAACAGCAGCTCCATGTGTTTACAGGTGTCAGAGCAAAGTGGAACTGTCTGTACTGGTATAGCAAGTAGCGCTGCATAATTTCTCCTTGTCCTTATGGACATTATAATACACTTGCTCAAAGTTAGCTAAAAGGAAGGCAGGTGTCCAGTTAGATATGCTAGCCACTGTGATCTGCTCCATGGAAATCATCAGGAAAGGGGCACATCTCTGCATCCAGTTTTTATGCGCAGCAGATTCATACCAAAGCACCCCTGAGGCCTGGAGGAAAGATATCTGCAGCTTCCTTCTTCTTTATAGTTTGAGATTGTTGATTTGGGAGTGGGGAGAGGTTAATACACTTTCACAGTGACATTTTGGCCAATGACTATGCAGCAAAGTGTTGTTTTTACCTAAAATTAGCACAGCAACTGCAGTACCTAAGATATCGTAGGACTGCTTTTTAATTCACTTTGTGAACTTGTCTCCAAACATGCAGATAAACTTACTATATAAACAACATAAACAGCTTTGCTCCTGTACACTAGTACATGTTCATAAAGTTCAGTGGCTTTACTTCAATTATCAGGAGAACAATAACTTTTTATTATTGTTGTTATTTATTGGGCATTCCCCAGAGGTCATAAGAGAAGTGTTTCTCAGATAGATAAAGGAGTTTCTCAGTTCTGTGGCTTAGTGAACTAATTAATCTTGAGTTGCCAGTCAAACAGAAACTCCAGGGTTTGTTTTCTACTACTTTGTTATTACTTCACAGACTGCATAAACCGTAGAAATTGAACTTCAACTATGCATATCAAAAGATAGTGAACACTGACTCGTTCTGTATTTATACGTGAGCATTGTCTCCATTACCAGCAATTTTATGAGCCTTGAAAAGACAGAAAAATACTTCTAGAGCTTGACTGTATAAATAAAATGTGTGAAGTTCTTTTGGTTTTATTTCAGAGAAAGTGAATTACCTTTCATTATTGGTCAGTCCATTTTAAGAAAACATTTCCAAATGTTCAAGAGTTGTAGCCAGGTGGAGCAAATGGTTCAAAATTAAGATAATGCTGAATCCTTGTTGGCTATAGCAAAGTTGGATCTGCAAAGAAAAGTCACTATGCTGGGGCAGATCAGCAGCACAGCCGTTTAGAATCTAGTTCTAAGAGCAACCAGTGTTGGATGTTTCAGGAAAAGCTGCCTGCAGCTTCAGTATCTTTTGTCCAGATAGAGGTATCACTGCTGTTCAGATGTGTTCAGATCTGTGAAAAGTTATTGAAAGAAAAGAGTATTCATAAGGATCTATATAAAATCTGGAGGTGGGGAAGATGGTAAACAAATTAGAAATGAACATAAGTTGTTAGACTTTGCAAAAGTTTAGTGTTTACACTGAGTAATGAGTGAATAGTAAGTTATGTCTGGTACCTTAAAACAGCACAGTTACCAATTTCTAACAATGCCACATGCTGTTGAGAAACAATTTTAAGAACAGTTTCATGTTTCTTTAAAATATAAGTTATGAAGCATTTTAAACTATGAACAGAATAGTCAGAGTAACTTTCTGTAGCAAAATCACACAATATCACAGTATAAAGCAACATCATCCTTTCAATGAAGCTAATAGTCTACCATAACATTTGTTTAGGATTTTGAAAAATTTCATAATGAAAAAGACAAAAACGAGTGTGACAATTACAAAAGATAAGTATTTAATCATAATTTAAAATTATCTTGTTGAACAATTACTACCTAATTATAATAACTCTTGACCTTGAGAAGATGCTTAATTTCATCTACAATTAACAGTTTGCATTGCATTTTTCTTCTTCCAAAACAATTAAGTTTCTTGTTAAAATCTTCAGCTCAACAGAAAAGCTTTTTCCTCTGGCAGAATTATTTGTAGCATACACTGAAGTACATGTACTAATTTACACATTTTGCATTGGCTGATCTTGAATTGATAGTCATAGTACTTGGTTTTCCATGAGGCAGGATAACTATACATCATGAAAACAATATTCTCTTAAGACCCATCAACTCCACACTTCTGAGGTGAGTGAAAAATACATGGATTTAATGAAATTTATGACTTGAACTAGACAAAAAATAAGAGGATAATAAAAGGATAATTGAGGAGGAAAATAAGAGAATTATTGCTCTTTAATAAATTTTGGAAGTGAAATCTGGTTAATTTTCATCAAATCTTATCTAAATGTACACCTAGAGAATTCTAGAGAGTTGATTTTCTGTGAACGAAAATTCAAGCACTGGACTGGCAGAAATGTTGCAGAATTGACACAATAGCTGAAATACAATAGTGGTACTACCATGGGAGGTTAGGACTCTACCATGTTCTTCAACGCAATCATCAGTCTGAAAAATGTGTGTGCAGATCTGCCAATTATCAAATCACTTCCAGTCAGCACAGGGGGAAAAATACTACCAATATTATACTACCAGTATAATCTTGCTTGGCACACTGGTTGGACTGCTGCAGATTTAAAAAACTAGGGAAACATTTTCTCTAGGAATGCATTTTTATCCATGGCATTGTTTTAGATATTACAGATACTTTTTTTTTTTAATTCATTTTCAGTCTTGGCTTTGAGACAGACCTTTACATATATCAGTTCTTCTATTGTTTTACACTATCTCTACAGATCCCACAGGAAGAAAGAATGATTGAATAGAAGCCTCTACTCTAACACTGATGTTTTATTTTGAAAGATTTCAGAGGGGTGTCATATCACTCTAAAGATATAGTTTAAAAAAGAATGAAAAATGTTTAAATTCATCTAAAATTAAATGATTGTTTTTCTTTGACTTTTGATAATCTGGAGATAGACTATGAACTCAAGGGACAGTACAGGGAAGGAATTGTTCTGGCCTTGACTTGCGATGCTAAACACGTATCTGTCCTCCACAAAAAGCAAATTACTATCTACACACATATTTGTAGAATCTAAATTCCATTTGTTCTTATCCACCTGAGAAAACAGAGAATATACCAAAAGTAGCAGCTGTTTTGACTGCGATATGACAACATGCCTGTTCCCAGAAAGGTACTCTTGAAGGACAAAGTTGACACTATTCCAGTTCTTTTGCTACCATGATATAATTTAATGCTGGACATGTTTATACAAATTTTTTTTTCTAGAGTAAAGATACAGAGAAATAACAGGAAATTATGGATATAGTTCAACCATAATGCTTGGTTATGTAAAAGCAGTCATTTGGCTCATGATCTTCTGCCTAAAATTTCAGTTAGATGTATGGGTACACATCAAAATTACAGAAGTTTCTTGTGCTACAGAAATCCTTCTATTTCTCTGTAATCTATTGCTTTTATCATACTTATGAATTCAGGAACTACAAAAAATGATTTCTCAAAAAAGCCTATTGTTCTTTTTTTTTCCCTCATAAGAATAATCTATGTGTTGCAGTTACTGACCCAATTATACTACAAGGTCTTCTTTTATGGAGGTGATATTTGGGTTATATATATATCTTTCTCTGTATGGTCAAGACCACTATCTAGAGGGCAGACTGAATTTGCTCCTGTAGACTACAGATATATCAATAACTCAGATATGCAAGAACAAAAAGACATTGTTACTGAACTGAATAATGTCTTTTGTGAAGTAAGTTTTTCTGTACCATGGGAACACTTATGAGGCAAAACTTTTCAGTCTGAAGATAAATCCAGTCTTCCAGATGCATAAAAGTGCCTAAACCAAACAGAATGATCATATCTGGATAACTTATTCTACAATTAATATGATCTAACATTTTCCAGTGGAGCTGGTCATGTAAATGATTTTTTTAAGACCTCTTATCTTCCTACTGTAGAAAAACCTTTCTTTTCATTCAACAGTCTCTAAAGCATCCACAGTAAGACATTTTCAGGTGATTTGGAAGCAGGTGCCCTTGATACCCTCTAACTAAACAATACATCAGAACTCATATTTTAAGCTACATGTAAAACCTACATTACAGTAGGTTTAGATGACCTGAGTGTAGCTGTTTGGCCAGCCCATGCATGACCACACTACAAAGTTTTGTCTGGTTTCTTTTCATGCTGTGGTGGTACCAGAACCTTAGAAGGTCAGCTGGAAGGACCTCCAGAGATCATCCTGCTCACAGCAAGACTATTCTCACCACTAAATCAAGTCAGCTGTGGCCATATCTGAGTCTTGAAAATGTCCAGGAATTTCATAGCCTCTCTGGGGAGCCTTTTAAAGTGTTGCACTGTTCTGGTGAAAAGATTTTTCCTAATGTCCAGTCTGAGCCTTCAAGGCAACAATTTCAGGCCACTGTCCCTTTTACATTATTTGTTTCCTACTGGTTCTGTCATCTTCCTAATCTCCACACATTGTTATCCTACTACCCCTTAGCACCTCTTTTCCAGTCTGAATAAATCCAGCTCCGTCATCCTTTCCTTCTGGACTACATGCTCAGTCTCTGGTCAACATTAGCCCTTTCCTTGTCCCTCTCCAGTTTGCTAGGTGAATTTAAAATTTCTCATCTATCCAGCATAGATTTCATCCACTTTACAACGAGAATGCTTCAATTTTCTACCTCCTCATCCTTGCCTTTCTCAAAGAGGGATGCAATATTGGCCTTTTTCCTGTCAGCAGGAACCTCCTCTGATCAGTATGAATTTTCTTAGAGGATAGATGAATCTCATCTACACATCAGCCAACTCCTTCAGTACCCCCAGGCGTATCGCATCCAGTCCTATGGATCTGAAGACATTCAGCTACTGTAAATTGCCCCTAGGAGGTCCACAGCTGTTACCTACTTCCCTCCTACTCAGCTGTACTGATAGAAGCACAGGTCCAGGAGAAGGCTTTGCCTGTAAGGACTGAGACAGAAAAAAGAAAAAAATCCACCACCTCCTCTGCTCTTGTCTATAGGTGATCTGCTACAGACCTCCACCCCAACATATCAAAGTTAGTCCCATTTCACCTTGATCCCTGATTTCTTCCTAGAGTTTCTTAACACTTAAAGGTCTCCTTAACAGAAGGTGGAATTACTCCTCTTTTTCCTGCTTTCCTGACCATGCTGAACAGCCTGTTTCACCTATACATGTCCTCCACTGTTTATACCATTCCTATTCTTCTTGCACTCCTCTTTGTAGCACTAATCCTAATTGTAAAAACTGAGATATCTAGCCCAGAATATTTCCCCAACAGAATGTGTTTTTCCTCTGTTGCCATGGCAACTAAATTTTGGGTTAAATAGCTGCAGGTGGAAATACAGCCTTATTTCTGCTGCCAGAAGTCCTAGACTTCCAGTTTGCTGCGCGAGTGTCCCCTTCCTGCTGCTGTGTTGCCTTGTCTGTACCTTTCTTCCCACCCTTGAGACGGCTCCTGCCTCTGCAGAGTCTCTTGAATATCCTATAATAGTGTCTCATCTATTATCCTTAAGCAAAGCTAGTTCATTTATTGGTGGCAAATGCTTGCTTGTTTTAATGAACAGAAGGACAGCAAGAAGTAGGAGAGAACTTTGGGTTCACTTGTCTCATTTTGCAGTCCGAACTCCAGCCCCCATGAACACCTTTGAGCAATACTGATAAAATTCCCTGACTTTCACAGTATGGGAAGTAAGACTAGCTGACTTCAGTTGCTTATTCACTTAAATTCTATGGTCTATGACAGTTCTGCTTCTCTTTAATTATTTGTGAAGGAGGTTCCTCTTCCAGCTGTGAAGAACACAGAAGGAGGAGGTATGTAGGGAGAAACTGAGCTGAAATTCTCCAGTGTAAGTCTAACCTTGCAGAGGGAGACAGAGCATCAAATGGGTAAAGCCTCCTTTTTGGAGCTGCAGTGCTATCCAGCTGTGCCTGCAGAGAGAGGGAAGGCTAATGAGCTGGTGTCCTACTGTGTGCTTAGGGATCTCTGAAATCTAACACACCAGAAGAGATTTTTCACTCTGTTTTGAGGTGAATTGTACCTTTTAGCGCACAGTTCTCATTTTTAATGTGTTCTAGTAGAGAAACCAAACTGGGTGTATTTGCTGCTATGAAATAGTTTCTCTGCTTTCACGGAAATAAATCTTCAGACAAAGTGACACAGTGCTTCCTCAAAGGCATCAGAACAAAAGGATGTATTTTTAGGAACAGAGGCACCCTCAAGTGATCCACTTGGTAACCTCTGTCTGTCACTGGACCCAGCTCACTCTTTCAAAGGCAGCCAAAAACACTTCAGAGCAAATAGTTCTGGAATAAAATCCTAACAGAGGCACCTGCCAGTGGCTGGTTTGTGCTTTGAAACATATTTCTAATTTCTCTGCTGTAACTCTCTAATCTTTTGGAGGGACCCTAATCACCTTCTTTCCTTTGCAAATTGAAAGAGTAAATTTGGGAACTCACATTCATTTTGCAAAATACGTTCTCTTGGAAACCTCATCCACTTTATACTGTAAGTTACTGAAGCCAATAAGTGAAGTTACTGAAGTCTTTCATTAGTTTCTACTCTACAGAATTAATACCTCAAGCATTGTCAAGCATTTTGTTCCGATCTTTTCTGGACTAAAACAAAGATCAGCAGGGTATCTTCTGAGTTTAGTTTTTATGATTATGATTTAGAATAATAAATAATAATAATAATAAATGCACACATTTATCAATAGATAGTCCTTCCCATAGAGAAGTAGGTCGCATAACTTCGGGAATGCTTATTAACTGAGATGGGCTTTTCCTGGCTATTTTAAATGTTAGAGGTATATGTAACACTGAAAGCAATAACAGTAAATCATTCTGCTCATTTTCTTCTTGGACAGCTCAAGAGGATGATAGAGAATCTCGAGTTTTATGTAGCCTCAGAATGATTCAAATAGAATCAGTAAAGGTTGTCTTTGCTCTTTAACATAACACAGCCATGAGTTGGGAATGGAACCTGAATGCCCTCAACAGATTTATCTGGAGTCAAGATGTATATTAATTTATATCAACTGAAATTACATCCTGTAATATTCAAACTGTATGTAAGCAAATGGCCTATGACATAAATAATAACCTTTATCAAGAAGCTAAGGTCCTCATTCATAAAGTACTCTTCTTGAACGCTGTACTTTAAAAGAAGTCTCTTACAATTCTTCTTTCTCTAAATCCTCCACAATCTTAACTGTTGCTGAGAGATTTAAAGTAGGATTATATCAAGCTTTATCCTGCAAGGCTTCCAATTAGTTTTTAAGGCAATACTCATATTTTTACTGTACCAGGAGAAGCAGCAAAATTTATGGATCATTAGGCCAGTAAAGCTGAGTGGAAAGTAGTTGCAGTTACTTTAGACAAGAACTGAATGCACCTATTTTTCTCTGTTTTTTATGTTCTGTGTTTATACGATATGTCACTGCCTCCATTATACTGAAAAACAAGACTTTTTATAATTTTATCTTTTTTCCTGTGTTAAATCTCCCACTGTTTGAAGAGAAGGAATGCCACAAGACAGAGAGTAAATTAATGGTTAATTTAAGTCTGGATTCTCTTGTTTTGGGATTTATTTGAGGCCCTCTGAAGGATGCTACTACCTTTCAGGGAAAATTACAATAACACAGGTTCTGAAAATGCCTATGATCATAAAGTAATCCTATTTTCTTCAGCATAATGTGAGGATAGAAATCATAATGTCAGCTTAAACAGAAAACATTGCACTAGCTTAATTCATTTAAAATGAATTTGGAAGATTGATTAGTCAAATAAAGATTGCTAACTATGTTTAGTACTTTAAACTCACGTGTATTCGTTACTTTTCAATCTGTCCATTTTCTGCAGGAAACATCTCTGAGCCTCTGCACCCCATGCCAGTGGCCCACGGCGCCGCTATCTGCTTCTCAGGGGCCCATCTCTATGTTTCGTATAAGTAGTCACTTGGGCATCAAGGATGTCAGGCTGAACATACACAGAGGAGTTCTGCAAAACTAGGTCCATGGTTAGTAGGCCCTCAAGACACTGCCACTGTTTGCATGTAGTCTCTCACATTATGGAACGTCTTGCAGTTAATGAGAAACTTAGTAAGACAGTTTCTAACTAGGTTCATGCACATTCACAAGCTTCTAAGAGTAAAGTAATCCAGAGCAGCTACTTAAAAAGTCAGATTTCAAATGTAATAATTTAACAGTCTCAAATTTTGCATTTTTGGTCTTTGAAACATCAAAATCACACAAATCAATACCTTTTTCAGTCTGACCTTCAAAAGAAGTCAATTTTATTTAGATGTCTTTCACTGTAGTACTATTTTAACAGCCAATCTGACCTCTTCAGCTCCAACACTGCTACTTCTTTCTTTTATCTCTGCAGGTTTTATCACCAGTTTTGTAAAGGAATTTCAGTTTCACCTCATGGGTCTCTCAACATGCATAATATGAAACACCTCAGACACAATGCTGAAAACTGAAACCTCTGACAATTACTCCAATTATTGAAGATAACCAAAACAAATAGCACTTTACTATGATTATCTATAATTTTATTGAAATTACATGCATTATAATGACACTTTCAACACAGTGTATGCATTCAGAAGCATTTATTCACAGAGGACTCTTCCATGATTTATCGGGAGTGCATGCGTTTCCACATAAAAGTTTCAAGTGTTTAATTTTAAAATGTTCTTTGCGTGTGAACCCTGGGACAGTTGCCATTTGCATTCAAGTGCTTTACTAGACATTCATAAATAGACCACTGTGCAGATAGATTCCAGTCAAGTAGCAGAGTACAGTGCTACTGAAGCAAGCCTACAAGTGATTTGACACATCTCCAAGCAGTTTAACTCATAGAATCATAATTTTGCAGGAAAATGCCCTAGAAAAGGAGTAATTTAATCCAGGTTCCAACACACAATCTTCAGTTCGCCTTCTGTGAAAGACTTGCAAAACATACATCACGATTTTTTCTCTCTCTTCTGACAGTCCACATAGGAAAGAGTTTTAGCAAAGTCAGATACTGTAGGCCAAAATACTGCGTTCAAAAACTTAATCCAGTGCGGGGATGAATGGTTCCTTAGGCTGATTACTCTTTGCAAGTTATGGACATTGTATAAAACCTTCATGCCCTTGCCATCCTTTGAGCTCCTTCCCTGCAGTTTGTCATGAACCAGAGAGAAACACATTCCTCTGAGAGTTTTGTCCTTAGCTGATCAGAACACAAGTACAACAGCAGGTTTTTTCAAAGCATGATTAGTATGACACAAAGATGTCCATATGCATCCAGAGGCATTGTCACATGACATGGTAGTACTCCTAGAGTGTTATTTCACCAATGCTTCAGAGAGGGAGCAAATTAAGCCAAGCTACCACTCACACTCTTCAGTTAAACAGCCAGAAATAGGCTGCTGGTTCACTTTGTTTCATTTTGTTCTTAGCATGCTGTTTGATGTGATTCTTCAGAGAATGTCTTAAAATATTATATGTAAGCCTATGTGTTGTTTAGTTGACTAGATGTTGTATCTTAATGGCTGCTCACTCTACAAAAGCGACATAATCATACAGTCTTATTTCCATGATGTGGGGGGATATTCTGAAGGTTGTGACTCTCTCTTTTTGTTCATAAACTACAAAGGTAAGAGCAAAAACCAGCTTTATAGAAGAGAATTGCATGGCTTTCCATCCACAACACCAGGCAAAGGGAAACTTCCTGCTTTCAGTGAAAGGTCTCACAGATGGAATTTAAAATAACAGATCTCACTATGAAACAAACCCAAAATCAAATTCTTCTGCAATCTTTTACATCTGTATTTTCCCCAGAGTGATTATAGATCATATTCAAACTGAGATATAGGAGATAGAAGTCTGCCTGCACTATGAATTGAACTGTGATGAGGGGAGCTTTAGATACAATATAAAAAAAAAGTTTTTTACAGTAAGGGTGGTGAAGCACTGGAACAGATTGCCCAGAGATGTGGTGGAAGCCCTATCTCTGGAGACATTCAAGGTCAAGTTGGACCAGGCTCTGAGCACCCTAATCTAGCTGTAGGTGTCCCTGTTCCTTACAGGGGAATTGGACCAGATGACCTTTAATGGTCCCTTCCAACGCAGACAATTCTATGATTCTATGACACTCAACTGTCCTAGTCTCCCATTCCCTTAATTATCACAAGATATCTTGTGGGGACAATAAGCATCCACTTTTCACATGCATTGCTTCGGTTCCATTTTCTCATACCCTTCCTTCTTAACTAGTTTTGGCAAAAGGCAAAAATCTTTATTTAGTTGTCTATAAAGTTCTAGTTAATTTATTCTTCATCTTCAAATATTCATAGACAACACTGAGGTATTATAGTCAAGTGAACTAAACATACATAGATGTCTAAACCAAGAAAATGACAACTCATATCAATGGGCTTTAATTTCCTGTGACAAAAAGATTTTTTTTCCCATGAATTGCACTGATAGTCTTCTTCTAGAAAAGCCAAAACCTGAAGTGGATTAAGCTATATTTTAGCATTTATTTTTCTTATTAGTGGATAATCATAAAACCACAGCTGCATTCAGCAACATTTCCTTTCACAGACTGAGAGGAATAAGATGCTAGATTTCAACACACATATTATTCCTTTAAGATACATTTACACCATCTAAGCCTTAATTAATCTGTGAAAAGAGTGAGGTGGTTTCTTGTCTTACTTTCCAGCAGATCCAAGAAAACATTTCAAAATTATGGTTAATATGAGGCAACACTTGCAGGAAGGAGAATATTTTGACTAACTGAAATCATTCTGAACTGACATGTTAGTAGTCATGACAATTTCTGTAGTTTCCATTTTTGGCTTTTAAAAAGATTAGTTTAAAAAAAAAAAAAGATGCAAAAAGACAGAGTTAGCTTCCAGGGGTAAACAGGTCCTGGGCAGCACTCACAAAACACAAAGCAACTCTTCATGCTCTACACATAGTGGGCTTAATTTCACACTTGCACCAGGAAGGATTTTCAGAGATGGGGCTCAATTTGCAGTGGGTGCAGAGGGCAGAGAAAAAATTCTTAAGGCACCAGTTTGAGGTTCTTGGTAGAGCCTACAGCTGAGCCTGACTTCCCCAACCCATACAAAGTGTATTGATTTGTTGACCTATGAGGTACAAGGGCTTTGTCGTAGCACCTCAAACAACTTCTTCTGTATTACATCCTGGTAAGTGCAGTGAGCCAGTAAAGATGTTACAAGAAAAGAAGTTTTTATTGCCAAGCGTCTATTCTAATATTCTATATGGATAAATCATTTTTCTTCCAATCACTGTAAATAGATTAGATCATTCCTTGGTCAGTAAGAATGAAAGGAATCATAGAATCATAGAATGGTTCGGGTTGGAAGGGACCTTAGAGATCATCTTGTTCCAACCCCCCTGCTATGGGAAAGGACACCTCCCACTAGATCACGTTGCCCAAAGCCCCATCCAGCCTGGCTTTGAACACTTCCAGGGAGGGGGCATCCACAACTTCTCTGGGCAACCTGTTCCAGGGTCTCACC
>WBMW01000212.1:224468-294482 GCA_013396635.1 Penelope pileata | reverse complement strand
CTGTATGTGTGCTTGGGATTGCCCCGACCCAGGTGCGGGACCTTGCACTTGGCTTTGTTGAACTTCATGAGATTGGCATGGGCCCACCTCTCAAGCCTGTCCAGGTCCCTCTGGATGGCATCCCTTCCCTCTGGCGTGTCGACTGCACCACACAGCTTGGCATCATCTGCAAACTTGCTGAGAGTGCATTCGATCCCACTGTCCACGTCGCCGACAAAGATGTTAAACAGCACTGGTCCCAGTACCAATCCCTGAGGAACACCACTCGTCACTGGTCTCCATTGGGACATTGAGCCATTAACCACAACTCTCTGAGTTATGAGGATATGTACATTTAGATTTGATACTTTAAAATTTCTGATGCTGCAAATGATGCTGGTTATAGAAGGTAAAGGGCAAATAAGGAAGTACCAATGGTCTAGAAAATTTTACTACTTTGACCTTTTCAAAGATAGAAAAGAAAGAAGGCCTTTTTTTTAAGCAAATAGGAAAAGTAGTAACTTCAAACTAAAATAGGATGCCACAGAGTTCTTCTAACAAAGAACTCCTCAGTGGCAAGTTGAGACTAAAAATCAAAATGCAGTCAATTAGAGAAATTAAACCAATGTTCTCGTTTTAGAAACCTATGTAAGGGCAAGAATTAAATAAAAGTAATGCAGAATTGTTTTGTGATTTTTTTTTTTTGAGGGGGGATCCTTTTATTTGAGATAAACTCCTTATTTAGAGTAACACTAACTTTCTTCTTGGTTGATATGCATTTTTTTCAATTAATTGTTTCCAATGCCTTTATCTCTGCAGATATTACGTGAGATCTGTGCAGTCACAGTATTTCCATCGGCTTAATTGTAACCATAATTTTAGGGTATGATATTTCTTCTCTTATAAAGGAAAAAAAGCTTAACACTGATTACTTGCGTCTTGAACCCTTGATGCTACTCTCTTTAAGAATATGCATTTCAATCCTGTCATCCAAGGAAACTTCATCGAGAGTACCTGTTCTTGTTTAGACTGCAAACAGCATTTTTCTGTGTAGAGTCACTCACTGCGGTTCAAGTAACTATTCCGTGTTAGTGGAGTGAACCCAACTAATTTTCTGACAACAATAACAAAAACTGTGCAGTTTCTAGCTTGGTTTACAGCTGTTGCCACATTTTATCATGAGATAATATGGGGTAGAGTGTGGCTTTCTGCAGAGGAGGAAGCCCTGCCACCCGTCCCAGTGCAGCACCTCCTGGCAGCATCCTCGTGGCAGCTCCAGGAAGGCAGGAGCATGAGCTCTTCATTTTGACATTTATTCTTTCAGGTCACTTATCTGCTCTTGAAAATCCAGCCCTATGTTTTATCAGCTGGAATCTCTGCTACACATCACGGGAGTATTCTTCATACTGTAAGATGTTAAAAGATATAGGTAAATAATAATAATATACACTATACAGTACTGAAATACAATAAACTTCTCATCTCACACAGGTGTTTAATCAGAGAAAAGTCTGCAAATAAATGATTTCTTCATGAAGCCAGTGCATTGACTGCTACCACGCAGGCATCGAAAAATACAAATATTGAAATGATGCAGAAATGGTGATGCAGAAAGGAAAGTATTTAACTGCTGAGAAATCCCAACACAACACTCCAACAGTTTTAAAGGTGTTCAAAGTATTTTATATCACCATAAAAAACTGCTGCACAGCATAAGGTATTTCTTTGGCTACAGTGAACCATGAATAATATTGCAGAAAGGCTTAATTTCATTTAATAGCATTGAGATGTGCATTTCATATAGGAGATAGTCTGACTGCATAGGAAATTTGATTCACAGCAGTCCCCAGTGAATGGTCAAATAATCTATTGTGAATAAAACCCATTGTAAATTTGGCCATTTCTCATAGAAGAATTACCCATGAATAACTTTTTTCATTATTCTGCCAGCTCTAGACCACAGTATATTTATTTCTAAGGAACCTACTAAATAATTTGAGAAACTTTTCAGTGGAGAGTTATACAGTTTTACCTAAACTCTGCGCTCACATGGGGATATTGCTGTGTTTGAATGCAGAATTGTATTATATATAGCACACATACAGCAGAGAAAATCCCAAGCATTTTATAAGACCATAAAAAATAATATTCAGGAAAAGTTATGTGTTAGAAAAATTCTCAATAATTAATTAAATGATATTATAAATTCATAGTATTTAATGAATGAATGGAAATTCTAGACCAAACAGTATAATTGCAGGTGATAATACTCTGTCTGCAGTGTTTTGTATTACATAAGGTGTCCAGTGATCCACTGTTGTCAACCCCTCTATTATCAGTGCTGCATTTCAAGTTTCATGAATATTTGGTTTAGTAAACAAAAAAAAAGTTTGTTCCACATTCAGATGAAATCAAGAAAAAATCAAAATCAAGAAAAGCCTTTTGCAGAAGACCACAAGTTGGCAGGCCTCTTCATCTCTGCTTTCTCTGAGAACAAGCAAAGCTTTACTGCATTCAGAGTGGAAATGAGCTAGGCTGGCTGGGCATTAAGGTTCGATGTGATTGTTAATCTGTCCACCATCTACATAGCCCTCCTTTGGATGCTCTCTAATTGTTTTATGGCCTTCTTATATTGTGATGCCCAAAACTGCACACAATGCTCGAAGTGAGGCCACACCAGCACAGAGTGGAAGATGTCTTAATCTTTTCAAGCTACAGAACCATAAATCTAGTGATAAATGGCAATTTCCAAACCATAATGACATTAACATGAATTTCACTTCATAGCACGTTAGTATTCTCCCTGCTGACTTCTGCGCAGAAAAACTGGAAACTCAATTATTTAGAGACTAAGTGTTTCAAATGTGGCAAGAAACAAGCATGTTCGTTTTTATAGAGATAACATTGTTCCTTCAAATGAAAGTGTCAGTTCTTGCCTCTTGGTGACAAATGTATTTTATCACAATGTTTATGAATGCTACAGAATATTTATTAAGGCATGTTTTATTCCTTTAATTATGTCCACAAGGCACACAGTTATAGGAACAGAAGTGAAGAAAACATTTCTTCCTGCATTTATGATCTCATAGTTGACACTTAAATTTCTGTATAATGTTGTCAATACCACACAGTGCAACAAGGATCATTAGGACAAAGAATATGAGATAAACTGACAGAGGGTGGCAAATCATCTGAAATTTTAACTGAATGCTGCCTAAGCCTACTTGCAAAATTCATTGAAGCTGTGAGGTTGTCTGTTGTTTCACACAACACTGCCTTGTATTGCGCATGTTAAGAAATTTTGCTCCTCACTAGATAAAACTACTTACATGGTCTTTGATGTTATTGATAAAAGGCAACTAATGGTCTGTTGCTTAACTCTGAATTACGGAATGCACTTTTAAATAAACAAGTGTTCACAGACATGCTGCACTTTCCCTGGGAAAATATCACAGCACTTCTTCCTTTATTCAATGATGTGATTGCAATCTAAAGTCCGTTTGAGTATCTGGTTTGATGACATAGAAACATTTTCTGCACCCATTAGAAAAAGCTGAAGTATCTTGAGACTTACTGAAAGAATACAGTCATGCCGTGATTCCCTATAAAACACATACAAGTGATGTATTTTTGTATTGGTCACAACAACACCATGCAACCCTACCAGCTTGGGGCAGAGTGGCTGGAAGATCGTGCCAAGGAAAGGGACTTAGGAGTTGAACATGAGCTGACAGTGTGCCCAGGTGGCCAACAAGGCCAATGGCATCCTGGCTTGCATCAGAAATAGCACAGTCAGTAGGACCAGGGAGGTGATTGTCCCCCTGTACTCAGCTCTGGTGAGGCTGTACCTCGAGTACTGTGTTCAGTTTTGGGCCCCTCATTACAAGAAAGGCATTGAGGCCCTGGAGCTTGTCCAAAGAAGGGCAACAAAGTTGTGAGGGGTCTGGAGCACATACCTTATGAGGAGTGGCTGAGGGAACTAGGATTGTTTAGTCTGGTGAAGAGGAGATTGAGGGGAGACCTTATCGATCCCTATACATGCCTGAAAGGAGATTGAGGTGATGTGGGCGTTGGCCTCTTCTCCTGGGTAACTACTGATAGGACAAGAAGGAATGGCCTCAAGTTGTGCCAGGGGAGATTCAGGTTGGATATCACAAAAAAAATCTCTAAAAGAGTGGTCAGGCACTGGAAAAGGCTGTCCAGGGAGGTGGTGGAATCACCATTGCTGGAGGCGTTCAAGAAATGTCTTGACCAGGTACATGGTTTAGTGGTTTAATAGGTAATCTTGGTGGTAGGTGGGTGGTTGAACAAGATGATCTTGGAGGTCATTTCCAACCTTGATGATTCTATGATTCTATTCTATGATTCTATTTAGTACTACGTGCACCTAGACTTACCTGAAAGACACATTCACTGAAGTGTTCTACTTTATGTATTGTCAAGAGTTTTTCAGACTTTCTCTGACACTCACCTTCTGTTTTTTCCATAGTTTGTAATGACTGATCATAAAATTGTTCATTTGAATTCTAGTTTTTATTTTTAATGCTTCTCCCTCCCTACACATAAATGGGACAAAAAGTTTTTGCTTGGAGTTTGGATTTACGTGACTCTTTTTTCCTAATCTTTCTAGGTAATGTTTTTCTCTACACAACAATAGAAGAAAAAGTTATTTTATGCTTCATTAGGCTGGGTGACATATTCTTCCAAGATCTAATGGTCAGCAGTATTTTCAGCAAATTGTGTGTTACACATGACTGCAGTTTACAGGACATTATAGAACAAGTAGGTATAGAATATGACAGGTCTGATTATAAATATATTGACAAACTTTCTTTTGTGTTCATATGCCAGTCATGAAGAGACCTTGATTTCTGTTTACATGTTAGATATTCATAAGTATTTGCCAAATACCTTGGATAAATGATATAGTGACTTGCTGGTATCTGTCCTGCATGTTTATGATTCATCACCTAAGCCCAATTATATTATTTCTACTTCTCATTTTGAGACTCTAGAGAAATGTTTTAACTGAGGAATAAAAATCTGTGGCACTTCTTGGTCATGAGTATGTAGTGTGTTTTCAAATGAAGTACATACTGTGCTTTAAAAAAATAATATTCCTTTTGAATTTTCTTGTGTCCATCTCTTACAATAAGTCTCATGTTGCCCTACTCAGTGCAGAATCTTGTAAATACAATTTTAAATAACAATAAATCAAGACAAATGAGATAGTAAATATGTAAATTTATGAATACTTCTTTTTGAAGTTCAGGCAGTAAACTTCTGCATAGCAAAGATGCTAAATATAATGATTTGCTCTCTGAAAAAAAAAAAATAAAAAACCTAGAACTCTCTAGAGAGCTCTTTCTTAAACAACTAGCAGTTACACATCTCCTCAGTGTGCATCATACTGCAAGGAAGAACACTTCTGTTTTGAACATATCAAGATACATTGTGTGAGCACTAGTTCTACACATCACCATTTCACCACCTACGTCCAATTTAAAGAAATTCTACTACTGGTCCAGACCAGCTAACTAGCTGGTGGTTAGCAGTGATGCAAAACAGTTGCACTTGCAGGCTTATAAAACTGGACTAGGAATGCAGTGTTCCCAGCTTTTGCTGAAATAGTTTAATCCGTCATTTCAAGATGTCAGCGCTACACTTTTCCCTTACATTTTTGCCACGGCTGTTTCTGGTTTAAGGATACTAGGAAGCATTATATTGAAATACAGTTTAAAAACAGGTTGTAAAATGTTTTCAAGTTCTGAATATGGATGAAGTACTTTCAATTCAGCAGATTCATTTTTCCCTCAAGATGAGTGTGCTACATAGTCAAGATTAAATGTAGTAAAGCTGTCATGGTTCTTAGCTTAGTGCGCTTTGTTTCTCCAAGTTCTCACTTCTACAGGTAGTCCCTTAAAAAAGAGTTAGCACAGAGGGTCATTAAGAAATCTGAGACTAGTGAAATTGATTTTGAAAGATCAGCTCTGACTACTTTCATCATCACATCTTAATGATCCGTAAAGTGATAAAGAAATGAACAAGTCAAATCACACAAATGCACATAAATAGTCTCCACATCACAAGGACAAAGCAAACTCTACTCTGTACCTGAAACAAAACTGATCCCCAGATAAAATTCTTGCAAATCATCAAAATTCTTACCCCGTAGCAAGGAAACAAAACAAAACAGGCCAAGCTGTCATCTACCTTTAAAGACAAAAGGATTACTTTATTATTGACTCAGATGCCCAATATTCTTACTTTAACTTTGAAGTTTGACTTTGAAATACGATCCTGCAGTTTGCTCATACATTTCCATAGATGCCTGGTTCTGTGTCATATTCTCATGAATTTTGAAGATCTAAACAAGGAAATGTTTCTATTCAGCAAGAGAAATGGCCAGAGGCTTCTCCCACAAGCTTCCGAGGCCAGTAGACAGAGATCCCTGGCCACCAACGATCCATTTGATCCACAAAATAATTCCACTGCTAGCTAACTACTTTTTACAAGATTCCTCATTCTTTTTCATAGACCTGTATAACCTATTATGTCTTAGTTTTACACGTACTTTTCCTTAGGCATCCATGTTTGCCTCCTGTTTCTGACACACGGGTGGTCCCTGTGGTGTGGAGAGTGTGGAGGATTGCCCAGGGTTCTCACCAGCATGGGAAAGCAGCCAAGATGCTGACTGAAAGCTTCATCTCCAACTTGGTCTCATTGCACAGCTGTTCAACTCCATGGTGGCTAGCAGACATTGATTATTTGATTATGTTGTTGCCACAGTGTGCATTACAGCAGTTTTTGTCAACTGTTGGATCTGGGAAGGGACTAAAAGGCCAGGGCCTTTCTCAGCCAAGAGTGGCACATCTCTGGAGGAAGTAGCACAGATTCACCGCCAAGCATTGTGTGAGCTCTGCTCCCATCAGGGTTTGTCAGTTAAGAACCTCATGTAAACTATGGATGACCACTCAAGGAACTTTAGAGAGGCCTCAGCATGAATAATAGAAAATCAAATTGTGTTAAGAGTTGTCCTAACCAAACTAATCACTATGAGATGCAAGCAGCTCTCAGCAGACGGCTAGGCAATGTGTCTCTCACCTTTTACAAATCTGTTACGTAATCTTTTCCTTGGGTAGAAAGTGTAGCACACTGTAAAAGATGGGATGCTTTTGATGAGCCTTAATTCATCATCTTTCGGTATGAACTGACCATGGGATTGCACAAGATGCAGTAAGACCCAAGAGGAGAGAGGTGGGGGAGGTACTGTTCTGAGCAACTAAAAATAAAACAGTTTACATTTGAATGGACAAGTAAGGAGAAGGGAGATATTATGGGAAGCAAGAAGAGGTCAACCTTAAATATTCATAAGCAGAGCTTCTGCTTAACACTCATGAAAAATAAATGTGCTATGGACACTGCACTTGTTTGCTGTTTGGAACTGTTTTGAGAGTTTTGATGTGTACTGTGGTCAAAAAATTAAGTGCTGCTCTATAACCTTAACAAGGTTAAGGAGAGGGAAGATTCTTCTTTTCTGGAAACTGGAGCTTTACATCAACCATTAAATAATAGTTTCAATAAAATCTTAAATCTTCATGATGCTTTATGAGTGAAAGCAATAACATAAAAACAGCTGTGTTAAGCTGACAAAAGTCTTGTCGGTATTTTATAGTACAGATAATGAAACATTTAGTTGTAGCCATAATGACTAAAAAGTGTTGTTAGATGGAGACTCTAAAAGAATGATCTCTAAAACAACTAACTCTCTTTCTTGGTGAAAAACACAGTGAAGTTTGCTTCCCTGTGTTTACAAGCATTTTTTTCAATTGAGCTTCATTTCAGTAATTAGTGTCAAAAGTGCTTGTCAGCTGTTAAGTGATTGTGTTTAATTGTCGTTCTCTATAATTTAGTTCTGAATAAAGCCGTATTCATCAAAAGTATTTTAATGAGGACTTTTGAAACTGTAGTTCAAACGAACACTTAAGTTATTAAAATTCAAATATAATAAAACAATCTCATGAAACACAAACTAGTGACAACAGACAAATATTTTATGTTAAAGTGCCCTTTTTAAAAATAAAGGTAAACACTGATATTTTTGTATTCCTCCCTCACTCAGCCACAAATAAAGCATTCTGGAGAAGGCTTACTTCTTTTGAAAGTTAGTTAACATAATGCCTCAGGCTTAGATTCTACTCTGGTTTGTTCACAAAAAATATATATACATATTTAATTCATTTACTTCAGGCATGCTGTAAACAAACATGAGGAATATGAGAGGTAAAAGCATGGGCACATTGAAGTCAGTGTTGCCTCATGGAATGCTACTGGTACTTACAAACCTATAAAATTTTGTCAAAAGAGTAAAACTTATTAAATATTGAATATCTACATTCTGATTTATGATAAAATAAACACTAGTCATTACTGGACAGTTCATCAATATGTTTAGCTGATAATATCAAATTACTAAAACTTTTTAAAATTAAATGGTAAATCCCAGTAAGAATATCTAGGAAGTTTAAGAGAAAAAAAAAAAAAAAAGCTTTTCCCTGTACTTTAAAATCATATTTGCTGTTTGCTGGTAGGAGGCTTGAGGAGGTATTCAGTATTCTGCAGGTTTCTAAGGGAAACCGAAAGCTGATAAAACTGCTTATGCCACAGTAAATTATATACTATATGCATTCTTCATACATGAAAGACTATTTATTCAAGTGAAGAATCCTTCTATATGCAAGAGGATAAGCTAGCGAATGCAAACATTAGAATGTGAATTCTGACAAATGCTCTTTTCAAAATTTGAATGCCAAAAGAGTTCCTGTAATTAGGTAATTTTACAAGTCTTGTGTGGTACCCATAAGAACTCTATCACCTATCCTAAAATAGGCCAGACTGTGAAACCATAGCCTAGCCAGACTGTGAAAACCATAACACATCAGCTAGCGTCTACTGTCTGTAGCCTCTAGGACTGTGGCTTCTGGTCTCTGGCAGCAGACAGCAAGAGGTCTGATGCTCAGCCAGGATCTGACTTTGATACCAGTTTGGGATTTGTAGAATTGTAGAACAGGCAAGCTTACAAGGGACCTTGAAAAATCATCTGGTCCATTTCACGGAAAAGAGTGCCCAGATGAGATGATCTAGCATCCCATCAAGTCACATCTTGAAAATCTCCAGTGATAAGGACTCCACCATTCCTCTGGGGAGGTTGTTCTACTGACTGATTGTTCTCACTGTAAAAGACTTCTTATATCAACATCAAACCACTCACAACCTTCATCTGTTACCCCTTGTCATCTTCTTGTGAAGAGAGGCTCCATCCTCTTTGCAGACACCCTTTACATACTGGAACATTGTGACTAAGCTGCCCCTAAGACTTTTCTTCTCCAGGGTGAAAAGACCTAACTCCTTTAGTCTCTCCTCATTTCAGGTTTCCCAGTCCATACTCATGGCCTCCACGATATCTTCACTGTCAGTATATGCCAAAGCTGTTGAGATCCAGGAAGGAACAGGTGACAAACTGCTCATGCAAGGAAAAAAAATCTTGTTCTTGAAATGTTACCAAAATACCTCCAGTGAAAAGGTAAGGCTAACGGAAAGCTGATGGTGGGCAATGTTTTTGGAGACAATGCTAGTTGTACCTCTGGGCCCTAAACTTGTCATGTTCAGCATAAAAAGTGTTGTTTATGTTTAGGGAATTTGACAGTGAGTTTAGGAAGGCTGGAAAGATGAATAAATCATTGAATGAAAGAAATATACTTTTTATGTAAGTGATGGATTGAATAGGATTTGTAGTACTTTATTTTCAATTTTTCTTTGGAAAAAGAGGATTGAACATTGTTTTTTTAATTCATGATATTATAAACACATCCATTCATAGTAATAAGAGGAATGCTTTCTGCAGCCATTATTTGAACATCAAGTTTTAATGTAAAGTTTTAATGGCTACTACATCATGGAGTCATAACATTACTGCCAGTTATAATTCCTTTCATTCATTATTCACAGGAAAGCAAAACACAAAGTGTACTATTTTAGAGTAGAGGAATTATTTGGGAGATGAGCATCAATAAAGAATCACTCTCCTCAGTGGCATTAACTGAAGCCAGTTCATAAAGGAGGAAAGCAACAGCTAAATAACTGAACAAGATAAATGACTAAATATGTCACAAAGATGTTAGAATTTTGAAAATAAAATTTTAGCATATTATTTCCTAACAGAGTTAACTTACAGTGTGTATCTTATTTATTTTTTTCCCTTATAACAGTTCTGTGGCACAGATCTTTTGGAACAGCATATAAATTTTCACTCCTACTTTCCACAGCAACAAAAGTGCAATGGCATTAGTGGTGTGCCTGATGACATTAAAGAGGTTGGGAAACCACTGGAAACCACTGTCAGTCAATCGAGATACCTGCAGCTGACCAACTAGTGTTTCTGTCAGTAAGGCTGGGGAGATTTCAGGGACTGTGTACTTGGGAACAAGATCTGGTCTTTCACATGAAAAGCTTCCTTTGTAAAGCCAAATGTTGTTCTGTTGGTTTTTTTCCAATATTCTTGAAAGAGAAACAAAGTCAATTCTTGTCTAAAGGACCTCTTGAACAGCAAAGATCTAACCAAGTTTCACGAGGAAACAAGATGTGCAAAAGTGCAGAAGAGTAGATATGAAGTATTTTACCAAATAACAAAAATTTAAAATCCTGGAGAGGACAGCTAAGGCTGAGAGCAACAATGCCCAGAGGGCTGAATTTGGCCTACAAGAACACTGCTCGCAGAACCAGATTAGAAATGAAAGCTGCATGATGCTTTTGGAAACTGAGTTCATGAAAAAATATAACAGTACTAAATACAAATCCTGCCAGTCATTGAGAGATTTGCCATTTATTGCAAAGGCCGATTACACTTCATTATCTCTTCTTTATCCAGTGATGTGGCATGCATTTCAGTTGTGAATGTATGACTAGCTAGGATCCAATCTTGATAATGCAAAAAAAAAAAGAAAAAAAAACACAAAACCAGATTTTTCATGCACCAAAGTGACAGAACATCCAGGATCTGTGAAAGCTGTAAAATAGCATTAGTCAGAGATGATAAATGCAATCTTTCCTCTGTGTTCATTAATAACATGTGGGCATTTGGAATAGTGCTAGCATTTTTAGAGACGGAGATAATAAATATAAACTAGATTAGGCAAACTACCTAAAATGCAAAGATCTACTGACAGATTCCAGAGCACCTGTGGCATCTGGAGAAGAAAGCAGACAGATGAAATACAGAATATCAAGGAATATTTTCATAGCATATTCATTAACCCGTCACAAATCAACTTCAGTGAATATTTCATGGATTAATGGAAGTGATTCTGTGCAGCTATTGTGATAGCACAAAACAAGAAGTATTTAACTGTTAAATTTTTTGGTGAACATTTTTTTGCAGCTTTTAGTGACAGTTGAGAATAACATGTTTTCAATTTAAAAGAGCTAGAGAGTTTCACGAAACACAGGATATGTAATGAATATTTCTCGAGACTGGATCTGAGTGAGGAACTCCAGTATAAAGAGTCTAAAACAAAACATAATTTAAAAGAGGAACAGTTCAAAAGAAGCTCAGACTCCAAGCTTATTCATGCAGTTAATATGATTTTTGCATAAATGTTTCCTGTTTATTCCTCCACTTAGAAATTTAGATATAATAAACAAGAAACAATTCTTTCTCAAAAGTAAATTTGAGAAAATAAAGTACATTTTATTCTACCATATTAAATTCTCAATGAAAATGTTTCGTACACCTTTCAACTGAGATAATTATGTACTCTTATAAGAAAGCCATCCTCCTTTTAAAACTAAAAGGCTGCAAGATGGCTTTTACATCCAAAAGCTTGTTTGCTATTCTACTGGCTTAATTAAAGGTATTACGCCTTGGTCCTGATCCTTCCTTGCTCACATGCTCAGAATAACGTTAGCAAAAACTTGATCACTAAGAATACACCACACATCTTGAAGACCATTTCTTTAATGTAAAATTATAATTGGCAACTGTAGCACTTATTCGTAGAAGAAAACTACATTCCTGGATACGTGCCTGGATTGGTCTTTTAGTGTAAAACATAGCTCAAAGAGATTTTTCTGTCTATATATTATTGTTACTAGAAAAAAATTAATAATTATTTAGTGCATTTTGCTCATAGCCACTGCTGCTACTGCGTTGATGTAAACCATTCCCAGGTACTTTAAGTTATGGTCCCGAAGCTAAAACAGATGCTTTCTGAGGCAGGATGTGAACAGAGAGATTGAGAAGAGACTTGAAGCAAGTGTGACACCGGTATGAGTACACCCCACTGGAAGCTTAATGTTTATAGTCATAAAAACAACATATAACTTTGGCCAGTTCTCAGGAGCAGTTCCCTAAATGGCTATCACTGGACTGCTGTGGCAGCCCTGCTGTGCCTCCTTCTCCACAGCAAACCCTTAGAATCAAACATAAATAGCCCACAAAGTGGATGTTGTTAGCTCGCTGCCTAAACCCTCTCCAAGACAGACCCACAGGTCACAGTCCTCTGGTTCAGGTGTTCCTGCACCTCTTCTCACCAGTCATTATGGAAAGGGTTTACTTACCAACATATCACCTACTGTACCAGTAACGACTGCCATGTAAAAGTTAGGTGAAATGAATACGATCCATTGAGAGTTGTATATATTAGGTGCCTGCCACCTGGAGAAACCTGCCAGTAATTTATCTGGCTTCAGTAATTCACTGTTTGCAGAATGCAAAAACAAAACAAAATGAAGAATTCAGGACAATAAAGTAGACATGAGTTCAAACAGCTGAATCTGTTAGCAATGGAAACCTGACAGAAACGGAACAAAGTAAATTCCAGCAAAGAAAAGTGATGGAAAACATTAGGTGTTGTTATTTGCATACTTTGGGCAAGGTATTTTGGTCATCTATATTATCACATAACATGCATAACAAAGAATGCAAATAACCAGGCAGTACTGCGCAAATGTTACATTAGTAAAGCAGCAGGATGCAGCATTTAAATTCTCATAAACAAAAGGAATTATAGTTGCTATGCTACAGTATACTTGAATAACAGTGTAAAAGTACTATTTATTTTCTTGATTAAAGATTACCAAGGTTAATTGTGTAATTAGTATTTCAAGGAAAGAAATTCTGAAGTTATGAGCTGAATGGATTTTGTGGAACATGAGAATACAGATACTTGACTAACAAAATTAAATAGTTAACATTCCTTTAGGAACATATTGGTCTAGATTTAGGAGGGATCTGATAAAATATTTGCATTCTTATCCATATTTTCTGTATCAATTGCTTTTGTGCTTCATGGACAGTAAATCTTGTGTAACTAATCTTAGAAGTTTAATGACCTTTCAAGTTTGGCCAAAAAAGGTAGTGATGATGATATAACATTACTTCACTCTGGTGTCCTCTTAAGATCCCTAAAATATCTGTTTATCTGCCTTCTCTCAATACAACTAAACTTCTGAACCTACATTTTTGTCCATATAATTTCAAGAACTTCCTTCTCTTGTCTACTCCATAGGTTTTATCCCTTTCAATAAATGTCTTTTACTCCAAGTTTTTGTTTAGTTTTTGTTTGATTCTTAATAAGCAATTTTATTCTTTAGGTTTAGTTTCCTCTTAAGTGTTTCAGTTTGCTTTATGTCACTAGAGAAGTTTATGTATGCCTACTCCTAATTTTTCTACCCAGAAGCAGAAAATCTCACTGCATGTAAGAAATCAACAGCCTTTTTCCTGAGCTGTTAAAATTTGTGTTGACTAAAGACTGCTCCTCAAAACAAAGTAGCTAGGAAGACCTTCACTTTCAGCTTTCATTGAGAGCTCGTGCAGGAGTACCTTTTTGAAGATTGCGCGTGCAGCTTGATGAAGCCGTCCTCTGACATTATGCTCTGCTGGACTCTGGCCAGACTGTCCCTGTTTGGATGCCTCTTAGGGTTCCACAACGAAATCCAGTGGATGAATCCCCATAACAGGGACATCAAAACATCATGTTTGGTGGGGTTTAGAATTGCTCTCAGATTTGGAACTGCATTTCCCTGTAAGGCCAAAAATCATTTCTCAAATTCAGTGATAACACACTGTCATACCTCAGAATGCAAGCATCAGGGAAAATATCACACTCTTTTTAACATATTTTCTTTCTAGAATATGGGGTTCAAGTAGACAGAACAGCTTGTGATTTGTTTCCTCAGACATTGGCTGCTTCCGTAGCTGAAGCGTTGTCTGTCTCTGAGCTGGATGCCTGATGTCTCCTGGCTTCATTTTTCAGTCTCTGTTATTTTGCCCTGGCTTACTCTAGAAAATGGCTAACAGGCTCGTTCATTGTCCTAAGCTGTTTCTGTCACTGCCTTAGTTCATTAAACTGGAATGAAACCCAAAAGAAATTGTGGCTGTATAGGTAGAAAATGTAATGGCAAAAAGTGATTTTTGAGGAGTAGTTTTTATAACAGCAACATAATCTTTTCCCTAATTTCAACAATAATTCATACTTTGAATATTTTTTTTCCAAATAATTGTCCAGACTGTCATTCTTGTTATGCAAGCAAAATTAGATGATCACAACTTTTCTTTTTTTCTGACTTAACAGTTTATGACTATTTAAACCTGTGAAAACATGCTTATATTTAGTATTTGTCAAGAGCCTATTTATTGCAGTATCTACTGATTAGAAATGTCACTATGTTTTGAGATGTTGCTTGATTTCCAAACTCTACTGCAATAACAAGACTGGCTTGAAAGATGAAAAATATGCAATACATGTTGTAGTGCACAGGAACTGGATAAAATCTGGCTGTTGGATTAAAGATGAGCCAAATAAAACTCATAGGCAACAATAAGAATTTTTTCCTTTTAGCATCAACATCTGCAGTAGATGTTGATCGCACTTCTTAATAACTTGACCGTGAAACATGTTGGATTCAGACCAGTTTCTCTCTCTCAAAACAGTTTGAGGCAGATTCTGCTTGATAAGCTCAAAGATCTCTTTGGATAACAAGTGGTACAGAGAGAGCTACTTTTCCTGGGAGAGGGGTACTGAGATTTCATTCCAATGTCATTTTTGTCTGTTTAGAGGAACGTAGCACAACTCAAGCTTTTTCCAGACAAGTAAGGAAAAGAGAAGTCCTCTAGCTCTTGTAGTAGAAATTAGTTCTACTTATTAAGTTAGTTCTTAATATTGCAGTAGTATTCAAAAGAGTAAGCCAGAAAAGTCACCTTTAACCTTAGAGAGGGGTGGTATACACACAATGGGAGTTCTGTTGGCAGGCTGACCAGAGCCAAAAGACTTAGTCCCACCTGAGTTTGGAACCCATGCCCCTGAGAAGAGATATCTTTCTACAAAGGGAAATGCATTACTCCATGTGATTTGTACTAGGCACTTCAGTCACATGCACAATCATCATACATAGACAGATTGGTATGCCAGAACCAGCAGATGCAGTCAGAGAAACAGAATTAAATCCTCTTTAAGAAAATTGGCTGTCAGCTATTAGAAACATTTTAGTGCTTCATCAAGTTCTTGCAAAGAATAAGGAACTGATGACTTCAAGTGAAACACTCCTTCACTAAACAACATTACTGTCGCGGTTTGACTCAGCAGATAGCTAAGTTCCACACAGTTATTCACTCACCTTCCCCCCTCCCTAAATGGGACGGGGGAGAGAAGTAGAGAAATATGCAGTAAAACTCATGGGTTGAGATAAACACTATTTACTAAGATAGTGAAGAAAGCAAAAGAAATAACAGTACATATATATATATATATATATAAAGAGGATGCACAGAGCAAGGGCTCACAGCCAGCAGCAACCCTTCCTCCCAGCGAACCCCCTCCATAACAAAAGGAACAGGAAATCCCAAAAAAACAATCACATGATGTCATATGGCATGGAATAGCTCTTTGGTCAATTTGGGTCAGCTGCCCTGGTCCTGTCCCCTCCCAGTTCCCAACTCCTTATGCCCCCCCCCAACTGTTTCACTGGCAGAGGAATGCGGAACTGAGTATGTCCTTGGCTCTGTTCAGCACTGCTAGGATGTTATCAGTTTTTTTTCTCTTCTGAGGCTAAAACATAGCTTCATACTAGACACTACAAGAAACGTAACTTCTGTTAGAAACTAAGACAATTACACAAGAAACTGTAGGCACTTTTTGATATGTAATGACCAGGATAATATTATCTTCTGAAACAGTACTTTTAAAATACTGAACAACTGCATGCAATTGAAATTAATAAACATAGAAGTAATATGTGAAACAATGGACACATTCTAAAATCATCATCTTAATCTGAATATAGTTTCTGTAAAATGTGTTCTGTGGAGATCCAGGAAAAATCTCTCCAAGTTTCTCTGATTGTACATGGAAACCAAAAAAAAGAGACCGATGGAGAACAAGAGCACTGATCTGTACCTGCCTTGTACACTTAGTTCTCTGCTCCTTGGTAGCTCAGTTGTTTTGCTTTGTTGAAGGTGTCTGTGGAATCCTCATGTAGCACAAGAAAATTTCCCAGTCTGTTGGGTCTGTTGTTACAAAAGGAAAAGGAGTTCTGCTATCCTCCTCCCACTCCTCCCCAAGAAATATTGCCATCCTCTCTATGAACTTCACCCAGAACCTCCTGACAGTATTTTAATTTTCTATTTACAATATGCAAAGAGGTAGATTAGTTTCTTCCCAAGCATTGTATACACCCACATCTAGCTACAAATATTAGAGGTCAGCTGAACTGCAAACTTCAACATGACCATAATTGTGCTAATGTTCATGATATTAATAGGCTTACTCTCTTCTACCTCTGATATACCCAAAATCATCAGTCTGTCTTCCATTTAATTTCTATTCTTGTTACCTTTTCAAGCAGACTGAAGACCAACCCAGGCTGTTTTACAGGAACATATTTTTAAGTGGACATCCTTTTCCTTCAAGAGCCAACACTACGAATTGATTGATTCATAAATACCTCACGACCATCTCATTTAAAATACACTGACAAAAGCCCAGCTGCAAAAGTGACTACACTAAGTCACTTTTTGCCCAGCAACACTAGACAGAAACGAGATATTTATTATTCAGATTGGATTGTTCACAGCTGGTGCTTTTGTCAGCCAACCACAAACACTGGATGCTGGACCCAAGCCACAAATCTCATCTATAAATTGTAATGCCCAAAAACGAAATCAGTAGAATTCAGATACAGATTTTTTTTTCTTTAACAACAATAATAAAGGACAACATGTAAATAGGGTTCTCAGCTAAATTCTAGCATCCTCCAGATTTGTGAGGAATTTATTACGGTAACTTAGTTTGAGCAAACTGTAGTCACTACACATATAGACCAATAGTACAAGAAAGATTAACTTAATGGGCTTATGGCACTTGTTTTTTAAACACAGATCTGGAGGTTCTGGGTAAGATATTTTCCTAGTTGCCTGCTTTGTCTCTGAAAGAAGCATCTCTCTAAACCTAACCATCAGCCTGAAACTTTGAGTGTACAGTACAACATACAGAAGCAGCCACAGGGATTTTAAGAAGAAAACTATAGTTCACTCAAGAACCTATAAAAATCTGGTTCTTCTTTTAAGTTATGCTTCATTGAGGTTAATTATTTCCATTTTTTTGTGTATGTGAAAGGGTGCTGATATAAAAAACAATATAGGTCAGAACTCATTTAATCAGCATTTTGGCAAAGGAAAAGGCCGTTCTATATTGCAGTGTAGCATTGGCTGTTTGCCTTATGTTATCAATCTTTTCAAACATGGGAATTCAAGCTAAAGCAATAAAATACGAACTTCCAAGCTTTTTATTTTTTTCCAAGAGAATACTTTAAAGGTCACATTAGTCAGAAGAAACATTGAATAGTTAGGATAAATATGAGTTTCTATGTGTGCATCCAGATAGAGATTTTTAAATATCCCCCTACCTTTTTTAATTTAAGGTGATAAAAGACTTCAAATTAAAGTAGCTGATTTCATGTCATTTTGGGCAAACTCCAGAGATGTATTCTGTTAAATACATACATACTCTGTTCAACCAAGCTGTACCACTGAGCTCCTCAAATCAAAAAGTAATTTTTATCGAGACCAGTGCTGTGATTTTGGCTGAGATAGAGTTAATTTCCTTCCTAGAAGCCTGTACAACGTCGTGTTTTAGATTTTTGATGAAAATAGTGGTGATAACACACTAATGTTCTAGTTGTTGCAGAGCAGTGCTAACACAGAGCCAAGGACTTACCTGTTTCTTGCACTGCCACCAGTGAGGAGCTGGGGGTGCACAAGGAGCTGGAACAGGACACAGCCAGGACAGCTGACCCAGATCAGCCAAAGGGAGATCCCATACCATCTGATGTCATGCTGAACAATAAAAGCTGAGGTACAGCAGGAGGAAGTGGAGGATGTTCGGAGTGATGGCATCTGTCTTCCAAAGAAACCATTATGCATGATGGGCCCTCCTTTCCTGGAAGTGGCTGAACATCTGCCTAGTGACAGGAAGTAGCAAATGGATTGTTTTGCTTCGCTTGAGCACGCAGCTTTTGCTTTACCTACTTTATCTCAACCCACACATTCTCACACTTCTAGCCTCCATTTCTCTCCCCCTTCCCACCTGGGCAGAGTGAGCAAGCAGCCACGTGGTGCTGAGCTGCCTGCCAGGGTTACACCATACCAACCAGCAAAAAAACTACCTACAAAAGAGCACTTTCATCATGAAAGATCCCAAACCACTTATACAAACTCTGTGTTTAATCATGTTCAGACACATTATCTTCTGGTGAAATGTATGCACTGTTCCAATGGATCGTACACTTAAGAGAACAGTGACAACACAGCAGCACATGATGAGAAGTGGAGTATTCAGGATTTATATCAAATGACAGAAAGACTGAAGTAGGTTTGCTACATGTTGAGAAAGTGGATACCAGCTAAAGGAATGCTGTCAGTCTTGTGAACCAACCAAATAAAACTGCTTTGAACAAAGACGTTGAAGCATTAAGAAGAATACATTCAATTTTTAACATTCAGTCATGCTTCTAATCACAGTTGTTAATTAAGGCTGTTGTGCATAACTCAGTATCAACTTGAATGATATATGATCCTTCAATAAACACCAGAGTATTCTAGCAACAACTTTAAACACTAAAGGGACCCTACATCATTGTGCAAAGCAAGGACCAGGTTTTGTCTCTGAGAACAACTACAGCTTTTCTTGGTGATTCCACTTAAACAACAGCAAGCCCAGAGCTTCCTAGGCCTGGCAGATTGGCATTAGCACATATATAAATTCCAATAAATACCTAAACATCTTTAGATTTATCTACAACAACACTGACTGACTTCAGATACTTAAGGTGGTTTTGAACTGATACTACCATTTGATATTATGGATGAGTTTAGCTATGTGATGCATAATGAAACGAATTTACAATGTTATGAATAATGAAATGCTAGCATGAGCTGCATTTTTTAATTTTGACCACAGCTTTATCATGTTTCATGTGGGACGCATTTAATCAATATCACTTAAACAAACTTAGAGTTAAAGGTTATGTATGGATACACAAGCAAATTCTCGGGATTTAATTGATGTGATGTTATAAATACAACAGTTTATACTTTCTGACATGTAAAGCAGTTGTTAAAATTGCCTTTTATTTCTGGAATTTAGAGATGAAGTTGCCAAATCTCTTACTTCTGCTATAATTCTACCAAAAACAATGTATCTGCCTTTCCTAGGTGTCATCATACTGGGATAAACTTGCTTGAGGTATAAGCAAGAAATACTTCAGCCTTAGAGTTAGCATCATTGCATGTGAAATCAGAATCTGGCCAACTCACGAAAAGAAAATCAAATAATCTGCTGCTTCTATCACATTCACATTTTCACATGAATTCCAACCCAAGCCCGCAATCTTTTTTAACATTTATGTTTGCTGAATCCAGTCTTTTGCTCTGGATAATGATACTGCAGATGAATCCAAGAAAAGCATTGCAATTACAGTTATTCTTGCAGAAAAAGATTAGAACCACTTAGGTATGAAATAGACAATTTGAGAGCAGAAAGCCTTTATAATTGCAAACAGAAGTAGATGGAATAGGTGACTGCCAAGGAAATTGGAGGCTCTGGGGGACTCTGCTGCCAGCACAGCTTCTGCTGTTTCCAGCCCTGTGTGCAGGGACTGGTTCGGGAGAGGAGAAAGGCAGCTCTCAGCCCTGCCCTCATCTTGCAGCCAGCTGCGCGCTGCCGAGGGCTGTCAGGAGACACCCGGGGAGCATTCTGAGTAAAGCCCACCTCTACGCTCTGTTACTTTCCGGTTGCCACCTACTCCCCTGAAAGTTTCCCTTGCCATCCCATCCTCCCTCCGGCACCCACACCTTCACAGAGGTGAAGCACAAAGTCAGCAAAACCATCGCCTTGGGGCAGGACTCCCATTCTGTCTGTGCTGACAAATAACTCTGACTCCGGGGAGAAAGCTCACTTTAAAGACGTAAAAGCTTTGAGCTCTGCAGTCTTTACTGGCCCACATTGGCCAGCTTTTTCTCTTGCTGAATCTTACTGTAAATTTAAATAAAACCTACTTAAATTGCAGTAGCACAAGTGAATAGATAACCAAATCTCAATTTGAAGTTGCTTCTGAAGAGGTTTCACCATGTGTCATACAGTGGCTATCCTTTTTCATTTGGGAACTTCTTGTGATAAGTAAATAATACCAAAGGGTATGATCTGCAAGCCTCAGACCTTGGGAATTTGTCCTCAATAGATAAAGCAAAGGAGGAACACGAATTTTCAGACTAAAATCATAAGACAAATCTAGACATGTATAAATAATCTATCTTGAATTATTGCTGCTTTGTACTTCAACCATGGGCCGCAGTAATACAGGCTTAAACTAGAAAATAAACCCAATATTCAATTAAAAAAAAGTTATTAAGAAGAGAGTTATTATTTCCTCCCGTTACAGCTGGCACAGTGCAATGTAGTTCACTAGCGCACAGTTCAGAGGGGCAAAGCAGCTGTGGCATGCTGGGACTGCCGGTGCTTACTTTGAACTCAGAGCTTCACACTGGATATGAAACTCTCGTTCCTCAGATCCTTTAATTTGGACACGAGTTTCCAGGTTTGGAAACTTCTCCTCTTCTACTTCTTCTCTGAAGGGGGCATCTTAGACAGAAGGTATGGATTTGCGGTGCAAAACCTGAACACAACTTTCCCATCCGTGTAGTACAGAAATATGTTTCCTTCTTAGGAAGGCAAAAATTGGTAGAAAATGCACAGAACTCCAAATATATGAATTCCACATCATACTAATCTGTCGGCGAAAAAAATCAAAGCAGTTTTCTCCTGTGTCTAGTGACAGAAACTCACTATCTTTGTGAACTCTGACTTTCTTTAGATATTTCTACCAAGAGTCATCAGAATCTCTAAAACTGATTATGTATTCACAGTTTCATAATGAGAGAAATTGCTTTTGGTTGTTCTGTCTTCCTGTTAAGGTCAGAGATTATATAGAAGATTACAATATTTGTCCCCAAAGAGAATCTGATTGTTAGCCTTGGCCAGAGATGTGTAAAAAGATGGAATATATTTTCCTTCTTCTTTCCAGTCCAAAGTACTAGTGAACAGGTTTTAAAAGTGACACTGGGTGCATGGATGTGGACGCTTTTTAAGCATTAACAGCAATGCAATAACATTATACTACAGACGTATATGCAGGGCTCAGCTTTGCACAACTGAAATGAAAGGTTAATAATGCCTTTTTTCTCCTTCTTTGGAGTCTTCCTCTCCTCTCCCATTTATTCATTTAGATTCTGGTACAGCTGCCAAGTCTCTTCTGCATGATGACAGCACAAGCCCATATGAAGGCAAATTCAGTGGGAGGGCAAGATCTGAACGCAAACTGCTGCCTTGTGAGTGAGGAAAATCTGTAGAAGAATAACTGACCCACCCATCCCAGCAGTCCTTGAAGATGAAATGGCTGTAGCAACCACTTAAAAGGGCAGGAATCAAGCAGAAGCAGGCCTGCTGGGGTCCCTCTGGACAGGCACTGCCAGCCACGAGGTGATGCTGAGTGCTGGCACCAGAACCACATGGGGCTGGATTTCAGCCCAAGGCCTGGTAGACTGAGCTCCAGGAAGATTCAGCTCCGATGCTCAGCACAGGTTGCTGTAGACATCTTAAACGCAGTGCTGTCAGGTCTGGCCAGCCCGAGAAGGCACCCAATCACTCATGTCAGCTCCTGGCTGACTTGGAAGCCAAATCCATAAAATGAAGTTTCTTTTGTTACCTAAATGGTTAAACCACCTCCAAGCAAAGGAGATGGTTTTGCCTGTGGAAGGGTAAAAGCCATGAAGACTCACACGTGGCAGAAGCTGCAAAGGGCATTTCACCATAACTTATCCCAAAATTAGTTTGGAGGCAACCTGGCCACAGAGAAGAAAAAGCTGTGGGACTTTGTTAAACCAGTTCAGCTTTTGTTTAGTATGCTCTAAGAGTATGGATTCATGTGCTTAAGTTAATTGAAAACGCATTTGCATCATGTCTGTAAGTTGCCTTTTGAAATTGGCTCTGCTGATTTTATTTAGCATTTTTCAATGAAAAACAAAGGAAAAACTCTTTCTGTAATGACAGCACAAAAGAAATCACTTTCATGGTACTGAAGAGGACTAAAGTTGGTATAAAAATTGAAGTATATTCTGACCTTAGGAGGAGCACTGCCATTTCCAGTACCAGAAGCACAGTGTCCTCCCCAGCTCTCACAGCCCCAGAAAAGCTGTCACCAGCCGTTCTGAGGCCTTGACCCCAAGTTAATAGAGCTCATAAGCTACGAGTCTCTATATGAAAAGGAATTTTTTGCTAACTGGAGAGAACAACACTCATTATATAGCAGAAAAGTCTGGAGAGCTTTTTTTATACCCCCCCCCCCTTTCCTTAGGAGAGGTTTTGAGGGGATTAACATACAAGTGAATTCCTATTTCAAATTGTCAATTTTCTCACTTAGCATACCCCCACTGGACTTTAATAAAGTCAGCTCAAGTCTCTCCACCCACACCACTGCACCTACAAGCCAGGCTGGTGTTAACAGGGCAGAAGTACTCTTTCTGAGGAGGATTTAGAAAGGCATGTATCATAGTCTTTTTGATTTAATTTAAATTCAGGGGAAAAAAAAAAGTTTTTATGAATATTGCATATATGATTTTCAAAACACGTAAAACATGCATATCAATCTGCTGCACCGGGTGACCAAAGGACATTCTAACACAGTCCCACCTCCAATGCTGGCCAGTGGCAAATGCACAATAAAAAGTATTAAAAGGCAAGCAAGCACATTCAGAATATTTTCGCAGCAATGTGCAGCACAAGCATATGCTAAGCTAGAGATACTACTTCTTATAACCCAAAATGGATTTACCTTTCCTGATTCATTGTTTTTTCAAATCCTTGTAAAAGTTCAGTATTCACAACACCCAGTGGTGAGAAATTCCACAGATTAGCTATTCATTTTGTGAAAAATAGCCTCCTTTTTGATTTTGCTGCCAAGTGATAATAACATCTGATATCTGCTAGCTATTGCATTGAAAAATAGAGAGAAAAAATGTTTCCTGTCCACTTTGTCTTTGCCATTCACAGTTTTACAAAACTCATTTCAGATTTCTCCTCAGTTGTCTCTTTTCCAGGCTGATAAATCCTGAACTACTTAGCACCTTTCTTTGTAAAGAGTCAGTCTTGGTCTTCAGTCATCCTTGTAACCCTTGTGTCTTTTCTGTTTTTACTATGTCCTCCTGAAATAGGAGCAAAACTGCACATGCTGTTTTTGACTTACAAAACAGCACAGCATTCCGCTCTGCTTTGTTCTCTCTTCCCCTTCTGATCGCTCCTCAGACATGGTATTTACTTCATGCTTTTACTGCTACTTGGCTTGGAGCTGATGTTTTAATGCAAAGGATCCGCTTTAACCCCGAGGTCAGTATCTGAAGCCTGCTTGTATCTCATCATTTCCCAACATTTTAGAAAGGATCATTTTTTTCAATGTGCATTATCTTACTATTCTCATCACATCTAAGGCAAATTGTACTCCCTTATGAAGACTATGGCCAGGAGATTAGGGAAAATTGCTGCTCCTCCCCCTTCAGCACCAGGTTCCAGCTTGGGAATCTGGCTTTAAGAGTGCTGAGAAAGGGTGAGCATAGCGGCAGACTGGCAGCGGGAGCAGGGCCGAGCACCCTGAGGATGGGCTGCAGGAGCTGGGCATGGAGGAGTGATCACAAGAGCAGCCTGCAGCAACTTGAAGGGGATTTGCAAAGGTGACAAAGCCAGCATCTTCTCAGTAGTGCCAAAAGCTGTAACAAGGGGCAACAGACTGCAGCCTGGGACATTGTGGTTGGACATCAGGAAGAAGTTTTTCACCTTGCAAGTAGTGCATGTTCCCCAGAAAAGCTCTGAAATCTCTATCCTTGGAAGTCTGCAAGACTTGGCTAGGTGCTGGCACAGCTGACCTGGCCTAGAGTCAGCGATGGTCCCCCAGATTGTACCAGAGGCTGCTGTGACTGAATGACTTTCTAGCTTCTACACCACACACGGTATGTGCTGGCCTGCTTCCTGAGTTAATGGTGTAGCATAGCTATCTGAATATCTTAATGAGTATTCAGCTTAATTAGAAAACTGTAGTGGCACACGCTGGCTTTAAAAGACAAATCCCTGATCTTTAGAGGATGGTAGGAGCAGCAGTGAAAAATCTCACTAAAATACCACACCGCTTCATGGAGCTCATGCAGTAAAAAAATGTTTAAATTGACAATGATTTATTCTGAAGATTTTATATCTTTTAAAAATATTCATGTAAGAGGATTTGTGGCTTTGCATCTTCAAAAAGAGACAGCTCTTAACAGAGCACCTGAGGTGTCTTTAGCACCTAAGCATGGGTTTTATCACCTTAACTCATACATGAGCCACAAAGACCAAGGCATCCTGATGCTCTTTGTTGGCTGATTCAGTGTGTTACAAGCATGGGAGGAGCTGAAGACTCAAAAACATTTAAGGAAAGTTGAAACAGAGGAGTAAGCAGGTCTCAAAACTTTTAAACATTAGAATATTTTTGTCAGTTCTTCAAGTTTATATTACATTCAGGGAGGTTCATGGGTTTATGATTTTAAGATCATAGCTGTTTTCTCTCAAGACTAAAGAAAAGAGACAGTAATCTGTCATGCTTATTTTCAGTAATCAGACTTCACAATCAGTTTTCTTCTGTCACATTCACAATATGAAATTTACTTTTCCATCTTCTCCTTGCTGCTTTTAGACTAATTCCCAGTGCAGTGAAGAAGTGACCAGAATTTCTGCATTTCTGGTGCATTTCTGGTGTAAATTTAAGTGTGAATGAAAAAAAAAAAATCCACATTCTGATTTATACTACTGAAAAATGAATTTTTCATTAGTGAAAAATGAAAAATGAGTATTGATATGAAAAAAGCCAAATTTTACAGAAAATACTGCAAAGTGTACGTTTGAAGATAATTACATTTAAGGTAGTAAGGCACAATTAATATATACAGCTTTGTGAATTTACAACAGAAAATGTTTTGTAAGTATAAAACAGTTTATACTACTTTAAATAAAAAATAAAAATGACTGTACTGACCAGGACAGGTAAATATTTTTCAAGGAAAATATCAACAAAATACGTATCTATTTGCTCTTCATAGCACTTCGCTTGTAGGAATATAAATCACAGTCAATGCAGTAAACAACTTGGCTTTCTTACTGTCTGAATTTTTTCTGTTCCTTTCTTGGTCTCTTTTTCAACACTTTTCTGAAGTTTTTTAAAAAATACCACTCTTTAACTTGCTTTTTAGAAAGAGCAAACAAATTGATCAAACTAATGTTTTGATTGAGCACAGTAAATTTCATTACCTGACTTGATTACAATAACCTTTAAAATTAGATTCACATTGTGAATGCAAGTAGTAGAAAATTCAGAATTCAATTACTAAATACATTGCAATCTTAGCTTAAAATTAGTTGTTTACCAACCAGACAATTCATGTGTCAAACAAATATGGGAGATGCAAAAGGACTACATACATTAGCAAGGTAAAATAACTTTAAAATGAATATGAAACATACAATACCATTCCGTTGTGACCTTGGACTCATGGACTTCTTTCAGACAAAGGCAGATACTTCATCAAGTACACAGTAAGTGGCGCTGGCGAGATGAAAAATTTTACCGGCGTTATGTTTTCACCATTTTGCAAAATGGAAGAAAGTAATTGCAAAATGATGCATCTAAATGATAAATTTTACCATTTTTGGGGACTGAAATGGCCCTCGACATAACTTCCAGTCATTTGAGTTTTTCTCTAATTATATTATCTCACACAGTGGTGAGATGATGTGGAAGCCCATGACCACACACCTCAGCAGTCAACGATTAGATTATTTCAAGAGTAGGAGGATGTCTTTTTTATCCCATTTCATTGCTCCCTCAACCGTCCACATGCTACCAGGCTGAGAGGCCTCTGAGCAGAAAGGTGGAGATTTAACTCATCTCACCTCGGGTCCTCGGAAGTGATCCTTTCTCCAGGGAAAGACTTGGAAGGGGTCCTTAAAAAATACTTTCTTGTAGGAGATGTAAGCTACCAGTGACATAAATCAAGCCTGGCTCCTTTTACAGGAGAGCACCGTGTCTTACTCCCTGAAAGCGTTCAAGGTCAGGCTGGATGGGGCCCTGGTCAACCCGATCTAGTGGGAGGCATCCCTGTCCAGGGCAGAGGGGTTGGAACTGGATGGTCTTTAAGGTCCCTTCCAACTCAAAAGATTCTGTGATTTATGATTCAAGAGTGATGCTGATGATTTGGAGACAGGAACAAATCCCAGGAAAGACTTGGAAAATGTGCTGCAAGTGTTTCTGGAACAGATATTGCTGAACAGAAAGGCAGGTACGGGCTATGGCACCCCAGAGCCAGCACTGTGAACAAGAAAAGAGGGCTCCAGCACTGGATGGGGCAGCCCTGGGACTGGGTCACCAGAGCCTAACTGAGGCTTCTGTTCTATTCACTTCTCCAAAACATCCTGGACATGGAGACAGGGAGCAAGTGATGCAAAATCACTGAAGTCCACATTTTTCCACAGAGGATTCCCATCTGCCAGCAGAAGCACCAGTTCCGAGCTCCCTTAGCAGGTTTCAAGCTGGGGCAAAGCAGCTGCTATGGGGGCCTGTACTGAAGGGACTCCCAATTCTAGAAGAAAGGAAAGTGAACTTAAATCTGCTGCTCTGTCTTCAACTCAGGCTGCTGGAACAGGAATAGAGGCTATCGAAATATCACAAAATGACCTCATTCCTCCTTTTATTTTTAGATGCATTGTGTTTGTGTCACAGGCTTTCTGTTTAAGCGCAGATTGTCCTTCTGAGAATGCTACACTTCCATGTGGTCCTCTTGTTTTGGAAACACATTCAGGATATTTGAAAACTCCCATAAGTTATCCAGAAGAGCAGATTACAGCAGCAAATGAGGACATACAAGAACAGCGCTATACAAGAAGAGTGGTGGAATACTAAATACCACAGCAGTCAGCACGAGCCTTCAGTGCACAAAGGGACTGAAACCATGTTACATGCACGTAGAGTAAAAGCTGAAAGGTTTTAAGTAAGTTAAAGAATATTTTCAAGAGAAATTCTGGTGTCAGTAGAGAATAGATAAATTATAAACACTAGCATTTGGATTACTACTGTATGTAGGGACAAATGCTCCTTTTCAACATATAAAAATGTTCTATGAGATGCATTTTAATAAACGTAATGAGAATATTTTAGAAACTTAAGTAAAACACCCTCAAAGGATCTTCAATGAGCTAAAATGTAGACAAGGTGTTCTTAAATGCATTAACATTTACGCAGAATGAAAGTTCAAACAAGACCTTTCTTTCTTACATACAATTCAAGCCAATAAAGAAACAAAACCCTGCTGTGTCAATGGGAGTCTTTCTATTGGTGTTACCGGGATTTCTCTCCAGCAAGCCTCAGATATAGCCCTACTTTAAATTAAAGTTTGATTTGCAAACTTAAATCAGTACTTTTTATTCATGGAAGATTTTTTTTATTTTTTTTTAAAAACAACTATACTGAAGCTCAACAGATAGAGATAAATGCTCCTTTCCTGCCTGTCTCCCAGTTTCTCACTTTTTATGCATTTCAGAGCACTTCACAGCCAGTTGCTCACTGATCATCATCACTCTCAGGTTACCAGCAGTTTTATTTCTACCTGCTCCTTTGCCAGATCCCTGATCTGTATTTTGTACTGTTAGGTTGTACTAAATTCACCTTATCAGCTTCGGTCTGGAGCAGAAAACTTTCTGGCTCTGAGGGAATTGACCTTTCATTTGTCATCGAAATTGACCACCTCAGCTGGTGTTAGATCACAACCAGGGAAACTCTGCCTGGAGAAAAGGAGGCTCAGGGGGATCTCAGTAATGTATGTACATAAATACTTGAAGGAAGGATGCAGAGAGGATGGAGTCAGGCTCTGTGGTTCAGTGGTGCCCAGTGCCAGGACAAGAGGCAGTGGGCACAAACTGGAGCAGAGAAGGATCTCTCCGAGCACCAGGAGCACTGCTGTGCTGTGCAGGTGCCGGAGCACTGGCATAGGCTGCCCAGAGGCTGTGGGGTCTCCTCCTTGGGGATCTTCAGAAGCTGCCTGGACATGGGTCTGGGCCACCTGCTCTGGGTGGCCCTGCTGGAGCACAGGTGGGATCAGATGGACCCAGAGGTCCCAGCCAAACTCAACCATTCTTTAAATTCATTGTATATGAAGGCTGCTCTGAAAGTAATGCCTCCTATTTTACTATGTTGCCTCCTGTTTTATTACAACATCCCATGACATCAGAGGAGGACACTGGTGGTATGGCAGTAGAGGTTGAACCTTCTCACCGATATTCCATTACATTTTGTTGCTGTGCAACAGATGGCAGAAGAGGGGCAGTCTGACACAATGGCATCTGACATGGAAGTGCATATGAAGTAAAGGTGTGGAACTGAATTCCTCCACGTGGAAAAAGTTGTACCCATTGACATTCATCAACAATTGCTGAACATTTTATGGAGACCAAACAGTGGATATGAGCACAGTGAGGTGGTGGGTGGTGCGTTTCAGCAATGGCACTGTCACAGCAGCTGTGAAACAGTGGTCACCTCTGCTTGAGCAGATTTTAACGAGCGTGGCATGCAGGCTCTTGTTCATCACTGGCAAAAATGCACAGCTAATGGTGGAAACTGTGCTGAAAAATAGTGTTTTGTAGCTGAGAAATTGCTCTCTCAAATAGTGTTATTATGTTCTTTGTACATGTTGTATTTTTCATGGAAATAAGTGGGAGGCATTACTTTCAGAGTTACCTTCGTGTTTTTCTGGATGAGTATCTATAGCACTTGTAAAGCACAGCTAAAAGCTGCAATACTGCCATACTCATCAGGGAACTTTCCAACCAGTCAAGTATGAGATCAGAGATTTCCCTGCCTCCAGTGCTGATCACCTTACCATTTCTCTGAAGATTTCTCTGAAGAACTTCAGCACTGCACTGAAGACTGCTATGGTAACCAGAGGTGAAGGGAGGAGCTTCCACTAGACCAGAAACAAAGTGAACTGTGATCTGACACATCCTTGTCTTTCACAGTTCCTGCTGACGCCTCCCATGTGAATGAAGTTACACCATTTACCACGTGGAAATCATGCTGACTGGTTGCTGGTAGGGGGCAAATCACTCAAAACTTTTTCAGACATCTTCACATGCTGCTGAGATCTCAACATACCTTTACAAAAATCCACCCTTAAGTCTCCATGACTCAATCAAGACTTTTACAAGAAATATTGTGACATGACCAACGACAGGATGCATTTCACCTAGGTCCCAGCTAAGGTTATTAACCTGATACAAGCTTTATATTTGCTCTGCCATTTACTTCAACATAGGAGTCATTTTGTCTAACATAATGAAATATCTGACCGGTATTGTTATGCATGCAAGTTTTGAAAATAAAGAGAAAAACCAAAATAAGTCCTTAAAGTTAAGCCTCCATTAGAATGTCTGATTTAGAATAGTTGAGTAAGAACCACACATTGCCAACCATTTCAGGAAATGAGGATTTGTGAGGCTAAAAGATCATTTTAAATGTTGTGTTTTATGTTCTTTCTTTTTCCCCTTACGGAAAAGCCTTGTTTGTAGGGGTCAATGTTGATATTGATTATATATAAAATCCCAAAGATGAATTATGATCATAGTAGTGATGCCCAAAATAGTGATTCTTTCAGTTGTGCAGGTTTCTAAAAGGCTGAAAGGCTGAAGTTATTAAGACTGAAGTTAGTACTATGCAAGGAATGTATAACTGGGTTTCAGCTCCAGAGAATATTCAATATTTCCTCCAGCTAAAACATAGGCACTATCCTGATTATAGAAAGAACACTAAAAAACTAAAAAGAATCCATGACAAAACGCTTGGATGCCACTAACAGAATCAAGAAGAAGCAAAGTTTTCTTCGGAAATATAAAAAGCCAAACTCTTGCAAGCATGATCAGTTACTAAAACCACAATGTACTCTCCTATAAAATACTTCATATAGCCTGGAGGGAAAGCACAAAGCTATCTCTGATACATTTCAGGTCTGACAAAGCTGAGGAAAGTCATAGGTAACAAAACAACAGTCTGCTGCTACAAGGCATGCTGAGTAATCTGGATGTAGACACTGAAACAAATTTAAGAACAACAAACTGTAACACACCCTCTCAAAACAAAAAACTGTAAATCATGCTTCCAAGAGGTGGTAGCCTGTACCAGGAATCAGTGTTTTAGGGGAGGTATTAGAAGCTTTGGTAAATAATTAGCTAGGAATGATTGCTTAGAGTGATACTGTGGCCTGACTTCGAATATAATTTACACACTCCAAGTGAAAACACCTGTTTCACCCTATAGGAACCCTATGCTCTGTCATTTGTGTGACTGCTGCTTCGGTAATAAGTTCAGTTTTAGTGTCCAGAATTCTCAGAGGATGCTGGTCAGGCCCACTTAAGAGAAAATGGAGAAAGAATCACACAAACCTCAATAAATAAACTGTAGGAAAAAAAAAATAACAAACCTAATTTTAGTGAAGACTTTTGCCTATGAATAGGGACAGTTCTGTAATGATTCGGTCAGTCTAATGCAATCTGTACAGTGAACAGAAATTCAATAACAGAAAACATAGATAGAGCTAGAACTAAGCCAGAAAGTCAAAAGAGACAAATTCAGAAGGAAAATACTTCTATCAAAGTGTTTTTAAAATGTCAGAGCAATCATCAAGTCTTGAGTACCAAGGGAAAGAAAAACTAAATCCACCAGCAAGTATAAGATAATAGGCAGTAAACTCACATGGTAATGAATGCACAGATATGTGATTTCTGACAGCAAATTTAGAAGCCTATGCTGGAAAAAAAGGTGAGAACAATTCAGTGTTTTGCATGATTTCATGTTTGGGTGACTTTTTGAGTATTTCAGATGTACTTGTTGCAGCAGTTCTGGCAAACTAGTCCGTCCTCTGCAACTAGGATAAACCTCAGAAAAGGAAGGCATACTTTGCAAAGAGTGAAATATGTGTGATCCAATTCAACTGACATGTTTTGGCAGATGTCTTGTTTATCTTCAGCAGCTTTTGAAAGTAAATTCTAAATGATGCCATAACCTTTTTGGCTGAGAACAATCTCAAGTCCACGAAGTGAAATGATTAGACAACTTTGAAAAAAATAGAACTGTCAAAATTTGCTGCATCAGAGAATCTTTTCAACATTGATATGAATGGATTTAACAGAAATTTCTGCTGGAAAGTATGTCATATGCTGCAAAAAGGGATTAAGAAGAAACACAAAAGTTATTTTCTTGTTACCTGAATATATTTTTATTTTCATCTGGGACTGAATGAATATCTTGTGCCTCGCAGAATAATGTATACGTGTGCTTTAAATCTGGTTTGAATTCTTAAAACTTTCTGGTCCAGGACCTTGCTGTATCTTTACCCGCTAAATTAAAAAGCCTCCCAGCAACATCTGCATCAAGTCACAAATTTTCCATTTGGCTAAGCTAAACTATCCAAATTCCAGCTATTTCCCACGTCCAGCTTCGTGTCATTAACTGACTGCTCCTGGAAAGGATTCAGGGAGAACTCACAGCCCCTATTCCCATTGTAGGGGAAGGACTGGAACCAGCTCTTCAGAGGAGGTTTCGGCATTGCTGCCAGAGGATCTCGCTGGAGCTCAGCTCCGCAGATCTTGCACCACGACTGTGCACCACTTCTCAGAGTCATCAGGAAGAAAACTGATCTAATAGTGTGCTGTCACCAAAAAGGGAACGGTAGTTTAGGTTACTACACATGTGACAATAAAGTTTGTAGTATACCTTGTTTATTTCTTCCCTGCTGGCTACAGCAGCCTGATATTTTTGGATGTGTGCTCTGGCATCTTAATTTTCATAGAATCATAGAATCATAGAATGGTTCAGGTTGGAAGGGACCTTAGAGATCATCTTGTTCCAACACCCCTGCCATGGGCAAGGACACCGCCCACTAGACCAGGTTGCCCAAAGCCCCATCCAGCCTGGCTTTGAATACTTCCAGGGAGGGGGCATCAACGACTTCCCTGGGCAACCTGTTCCAGTGTCTCACCACCCTCACAGTGAAGAATTTCTTCCTTATATCCAGCCTAAATCTACCCTCTTCCAGTTTATAACCATTACCCCTTGTTCTGTCATTATCTATCCTTGTAAAAAGCCCCTCCCCAGCTTTCCTGTAGGCCCCCTTCAGGTACTGGAAGGCTGCTATCAGGTCCCCCCGCAGCCTTCTCTTCTCCAGGCTGAAGAGTCCTAACTCTCTCAGCCTGTCCTCGTAGGGGAGGTGCTCCAGCCCTCTGATCATCCTCGTGGCCCTCCTCTGGACCCGCTCCAACAGCTCCACATCCTTCTTGTGTTGGGGGCCCCAGAACTGGACACAATACTCCAGGTGAGGTCTCACGAGAGCAGAGTAGAGGGGCAGAATCACCTCCCTCGACCTGCTGGCCACACTTCTCTTGATGCAGCCCAGGATGCGGTTGGCCTTCTGGGCTGCAAGCGCACACTGCCGGCTCATGTTGAGTTTCTCGTCAACACACACCCCCAAGTCCCTCTCCTCAGGGCTACTCTCAAGCCATTCTCCGCCCAGCCTGTATGTGTACTTGGGATTGCTCCGACCCAGGTGCAGGACCTTGCACTTGGCTTTGTTGAATTTCATGAGGTTGGCATGGGCCCACCTCTCAAGCCTGTCCAGGTCCCTCTGGATGGCATCCCTTCCCTCTGGCGTGTCGACTGCACCACACAGCTTGGCATCATCTGCAAACTTGCTGAGGGTGCATTCGATCCCACTGTCCATGTCACCGACAAAGATGTTAAACAGCACTGGTCCCAGTACCGATCCCTGAGGAACACCACTCGTCACTGGTCTCCATTCAGACACTGAGCCATTGACCGCCACTCTCTGAGTGCGGCCATCCAGCCAGTTCCTTATCCAGCGAGTGGTTCGTCCATCAAACCCATATTTATCCAGTTTATCAACCAGGGTACTGTGCGGGACAGTGTCAAACGCCTTGCACAAGTCCAGGTAGATGACATCGGTTGCCCTCCCTTTATCCACTGTTGCTGTGACTCCATCATAGAAGGCCACCAGATTTGTCAGGCACGATTTGCCCTTGGTGAAGCCATGTTGGTTGCCGCCAATCACCTCCTCTCGATTTTCCACGTGCCTTAGTAGAGCCTTCAGGAGGATCTGCTCCATGATCTTGCCAGGCACAGAGGTGAGGCTGAGCGGCCTGTAGTTTCCAGGATCTTCTTTTTTCCCCTTCTTGAAAATGGGGGTTATGTTCCCCCTTTTCCAGTCAGTGGGAACTTCACCAGACTGCCATGACCTTTCAAATATGATGGATAGTGGCTTGGCAACCTCATCCATTTTATTACTATTTTCCATTTTAGTCATGTGTAAACTTTTTCAATGATAACTCCATTTTTTCAGGTCACTGACAGAAGCACAGAAGGTCTGAACTCTGTAGGGCTGCTTTGGAGACACCTCTTCAAAGGCTAAAATAAGACCTCATCAGTTTTTAATGCTTTTAATGTGTCATGGTGATTTTGTCATCTTCTAGATTTTTCATAAGGATTTTCCATCTTGTTTTAAGTAAAGAAGTTTGAATATTGTACAACAATATTTTCATCCTTTAACCAACCAAAATTACAGAAAAAATAATGTGAAGGTTTTTTGATGGGATCGTTTTCCATAAACACGAATGAATTGGCATTAATTATGCTTCTATCTTTTAATTCTGTATTAATTCAGTCTTGTATTAGCTGTTCCATTATTTTTCCAAGGATTTATGTTACACTGACAGGCTTCTAATTACCTGGATCATTTCTTTTATTCTTTTTAAATATGGACATGTTAAATTTCTTTTGCTCTCTTGGAACTTCCTCTGAGATACTGAAAATCAGCATTAATAGTCAAGCTCCTCAACAGTGTCTTTAAACCTGTCGGACACAGGTTATCCAAAGCTGATAATTTAAAACTGTTTAATTTCCTGCACCAGAGCAGAACAGAAGCAGCTTCCAAGTTTCCTAAGCCCTTACAGGTCTCATGCCTTCAAACCAAGCCAGCAAGAACAGGCAACACTCAGCACCTCTGAAAATGAGCCAGGGACTCCATCACTTGGAATGAGTTGCACAGAGCAGTGACAGAAATAATTCCCAACCACATGCCAGGAAGAGAGGGGGACAAGCAAATACTCATTGACCTATGAAATCAGTCAGTAGCTAAACCATGACTGTCTCTGTTTTAGCAGATGTGGAAACTGAGATACGGGAAACCTTTGCAATGCCCACAGCACCATGTATCAAACCCCAGATCAGGCCCAAAAGTCTGAGCCCCTCCAGGCCTGACAGCTACAGGCAGCTCATCCTGCACACACCAGAGTTCCAACCAAAAACCAAATAAAAAGTTCAAACAAAAATGTATAACTGTTTCTTATTAGTTGATTATCTTTTTATTGGAATCACAACTGACAATATTTATAGAGAGTAAAAAATTTCTTGTGGATTTTTTCCTTTCCTTCTCTACAGATGCAGGTTTTTCTGTCAGTGATTTTTTATTTCTACTTTTTTAAGCAGTAGGGAGACATGGAGTTAGTATGGGTTATAACTACAAGTAATTCTTAAACTAAGATTGAATATTGTTTTTCATTTGTATTTTTCTGGTGATAATTGCAAAAATAAAAGTAATAGAAACACACATACAAATGTTGTGTTATGAACCTAGAAAAACAGCTAGGTTCATTACATGCCAGACTGGGCCAGTGCAGTACTGAAAATAAAATATCCCCATTTTAAGTTCATTTGTCATAAGGTTGAACTTCTGAAAGATGAAAGTATGCATGAGCTTAAAAGAATTATGAAGTCAAAGGTAAAAAAATAAATTAAAAATTTAAATAAACATCTGATATAGTCTGGTACTAAAACAGTCACACTTTCCTATAACATTTTCTGATATACATTCAAGTAGGAAAGCAGCAGAGACCAACTAGTGTCACTGAAAACAAGCTATAATGTTAAAATATGGAATTGCTCCTGGCCAGAGTAGCTAATATGAGTTATAAATTTGAATTCTATTCCTTTATGCTTAGCGCTTGGAAATGTGGAATGATCCAGCAACAATAAGAAATCTATACAAATTGAAAACTGTATTTGCTTCATTGTGATTTAGCATTTTAAACCACTCAGGCAAGAGAAAGGCTACATTAGGAGCATATCAAGAGATTCATATTCCAAAGACAGGAAATAATACCCATATCTGAGGTTGCTTTTATAATGTTAATTCTGCTCAACTGAGTCCCTTTCCAAGCAATGGGTCATTTAATGAGTGTTATTTTTCAGAAGATCTCCATCTCACTCAGATGTAGGAATGGGTATTTTGTGCTAAAGAAGACAGTAAATTTGAGGAATCCAATCCCTCATTTTTTGTAGAAATGAAATTAGTATAGTGAATGAGGTAGCATTTGCAGATGAGTTGGTGGATTAAGGTGTTTTAATATTGCTCAGAAGAATTTGATCTCTCTGACTGTAAAGTTCCAAGGTCATACTGAAATCATTTAAGCAAAAATTTTTAAAAAGTCACTATTCTGTTTTTCTCATTTAAAATCCTTGCAGCTTGATTTGGGGAAATTTCCAACTCCTATAGACGTATTTTAACATTTCACAGTTTCTATGTTTGGTAGTAATTCCAGCTGCCTACTGTTAGTCAGAGGCTGAGTTATAGGATACCAGCTATTCATCTAAACTAAGGTGGCTGTGATAATTTGTCCTTTTCTGTTCTGCCTGTCCTTTTTCTGTTGTTTGTCCCTTTGCGCCCTTACTGTTCTTGAAACGTAATTTCAGGAAAATACGCGCACTTCAAACACGTTAATTATGAAAAATCAAGCCCAGGGCTTCTCTGTTTAGGCCATGTAGTCCTCAATACAATTTTATTATACCATCCACATTGTTTTCCCTCTGACTTCCATTCTTATTTACATACTAAAGCATAGGTTTAAACAGGTGACTTGATCAAGGTCAGTTGAAAATCAGTGGCATTATCAAGCACCACACCTGACTCTACAAATCCCGTCAGTGCTTTAGTCACAGTAAAATTTTCCCACTCTTTTCATATACACTAGAATTCAGTTCTTAAGATATTACTTCTATAAAATGTTGTTTAGACTTGTGATATTTTAAAATTAAAATAGAAAGATAAATTCTTTTCTGAGAGTTCCATTTAGTGAAATTAAACATTGATTCCCCTCTTGCTTTCAGGAGGATCCAGCTCAGCTTTATTCACTTTTCACTTGCATGGACTTCTCCTCAAAAGCTGTTTAAAGAATCTACTTTTTACTTCAGATTTCCATTCTATGTACATCATCAGCTACTAGAAGAGCCACTTCCTTCTTGTACTTGTTTTCATTTAGGGGCCTCTTCCTGTGTAACATCAAATCCTCCTAAAGCTTCAAATGGATCTCAGCATGACTGATGTGTACCCTACATTTGACTACCTCTGTCTAAAGATCTAATCTATCATTCTGACCTCTAAATATTTGGTATATCAGATAATTAAATCTTTAAGCAAGGATTTTTCTATTTTACGATAATATGATGTTCTGTAAAACTTTTTCTCTCACTAGTACAACATCCAGCAACCCAGAATATCCCGGTGTAAGAGAGACGTTGGTCTGGAGCCATCTACTGGTTGTACTGGTGAGCACTACATAGACGTGAAAAAACAACCACGTAATTCCATCGTAATCATGAAAACAACAGCATATGTTAATAGATTAACCACTTAAGTATTTGATGTTTCCTGCATACTGGTTCTTGGGTTTAAAGACTAAATACTCAGTGGACTTAGTGTGGCTGAGTTCTCAAAATAAAAGGTCAAAAATGTTACTTCCATTAAAAATATATAAATAAAAAATGGAGAGGAGGTGGATGGAGGACAAAAATCTCATGTATCAGTAACACAGAAAAGGAAGTAAGGAATAAAAGAATATTAACAGTTAGATTTAACAATTTAGTAAATTAATCTAGATAGGTTGAATTTTATTGGTGTGACAAACAAGATAAATAATTCTTCTTGCTTTATTTGACGCTTACTAAGATTTCATCCTGCATTTCTCTATGTTAGTCTAAAATTGGCACACCATGAACAGTTTTGTTGGGATTAAAAGAGAAGTCTCAAGTCAATTTAATGATGTTCTTCAAAGCTTTTTTATTAAAATTAAATTCAGACAAAAAAGTTATCAGATTAACAGAAGTTTAATGCCTTTAAAGCTAGTTGTAATAAACAAACTTTTAAGAAGTAGAAATAATGCAGACAATTTACTTTGGAAACCAAAAGTGCATTGTAAAATGATGTTCACAAGTACATATTTATTTACTTATGATAATATTGGTTAAGTATTGGTGCTGTAATTTAGTTTTATTCCTGTTATTTCGACTCTATATGCAACTTTAATGATGTCTTCAGGAGCAAGAAGGAACGTTTTACAAATTTTACCAATTTAAAAGAGATTGTTTGCACCTATTAAAGACTTATATCTAAGTATACGTATACACACAATTATATATACACAGTCCTGAAACTGTATGTCTATACATGCATATTCATACATGTATATACACATATATGTATATTTATATAAGTACACATATGTATATACATATGCACACATGCATGCCTATAGATCACAGTAACACCTGACCTGTGACCTACAATATCAGTTAAAGAAAATCCTCTATTGCCTGTCAGCTGTACTGGGATTAAACATTTGCCATTATTCACATTTGCTCTCAGCAGATCCCTCAGCAGGAGAAACTTCCAGCAGTAGCTGCAAGTAGCAAGTAATTTTATCAAAAAATGCAAAATGCAATTTAAAATGTACAAAAGGAAGATAAACAATAAGACTCCCCAGCATAAACAAAAAAGCATAAACATACTGCATGTTTGGAGACCAAACTATAGGAGCTAAAACTAAGAAGAATGACATGGCCACCATCACAAACGGAACTGGCAGAAACACCTGCAAGAGAAAGAAAAAAACTATTTTAGGAAATAAACTGACCAACCATAATTTCATGCATCATTCATAGGAGCAATAATGCATACGTTGCCACACTATGTAACTACTTCTGGTGTTACTGCAATCTCACTGAGGATGAGACTTATCTGACTTAAAATTGTCTAAAATACTTGTTCAGGCTCCTTCTATCATCATGGACAAGAGATAACCAGCACTTGAAAAGTGTTCACCCACACATGATACTATGGACATCTAAAATAAACTCAGGATTGGTACCTAAAGGAAGCCTTCATAATTAATGCTAATTAATTGTGCACCTCAGGCCCAATTTTCTGACAGCTAGATTGAGATGAAATCAAACCTGCCCATAATGGCAGTGGTTGTGTGAGGAAGGATGAGAGCAAAGGTCTCATTAGCCAAGAACTGTCCCCCTGGATCCCACATGGTTCCTGCCACTGCTCCACACCAGTAGGGTACCCTGTTGCCCATTTGTACATCTCCCCCATTCTGTGCATATCCATCTTTTCCTTTCAGGTGTAAGCTCTCTGAGGCAAAGACCATCTTTTTTTCTTTTTTTTTTTACCTTTTCCCTACAGTACAATGCGGAGTTGTTCCAGACCATGAATAAGGCTCTAATAATTGTGGTTACCATTTGTATTTCTGTAGTGACTATCAACTTCTGTCTTGCACTTGTTCCATAACTTTTGCATGATACCATGACTCAAAAAAGCCATAAGAATATCTGATAACTTATCTCCAATTACTTTGTATGGTCGATGTAGATTAGGTTCTCGGTATCGAAGTACAATCAGGCTCGCACAGGTCAATCCAATCATAAGCCAGGCAGAAAATCCAAAGTAATTTGTTAACATAATAAGGTCAGAGGGGATTATAAAAATGGATGCAATGGTGGTTGAAAAAATCATTGCTGGTGCTGGAGTATAAGTGTGGACATTAAGCATGGATATTAAAACAGGTAAATGTCCTGACTGACTTCCAGCATAGCTTAATCGGCCTAACGTGAACATGCTGCTGTTGAGGGCACCAAATATTGAGACAGCAACGGAGAAAGGAATGATCCAGGCAACGGAGGGGATCACTCGATCAGCCCAAGTTACTGCCACAGCAACTGTAAGAAAACAAAGCATCAGTAGTGGTATAGGTACCACGCTCTGAATTTTGAATAGACTCAGCAGAAAGGAAACTTAAAATGCATGAAATACCTATTACTTATCAGGAATGCCAGTTTTTTGTTGGAATAAGCAAATGATATTAATCTAATTCTACCAGTATTGTATTCAGGAGCTAAACATTTGCATGGGGTAGGTGGCAGAAAGAAGGACTAATGCCTACCAAGGTGAGTAACACCTTTGGTTATCACCAACCTCCTGCTGGTGGTGACCAACAAGAGGCTATGGACGAACGGCACTGCAAGCAGTACGGTAGCATCTCAGTGTCATGAATAACAAATGTGAACACATAAGCAGGGCCTTCTGAGGAAAGAAAATGCAGGCATTAGTCCCCTGCACGACCACAGTGGTGACATGACCTACTGCTATGAGAAAACTGCCAACATGACTGCACACACGTACAGGGACAGGTTAGCAAGCACGTTATTAATGTGGTATTGCTCCGGGTGGAAATGGGAAATGTGAAAGATTATTGCTGAACAGTGATTTTCCGTATTTCTTGGAAATTGGCTATAGACCATATTATATCAAGGGCTAATATATACCAGGCATACAGCTGAGTGCCATGAGGAATGTATGTCTTGCAGTGACTTGCACTGCATAAAAAGTCATCAGACTAAGGGAAAACAAACAAAAAAAAAATAGTGAACAATCAAGAACTGCAGCAATGCATAGCAACATTTGAAAAGAGAACTATAATTTTAAGGCCATCTCCTCAGCTGACATAAATAAGCTCCACTCCCCCGGCACTTCAGGAACTGCTTGTGCCAGTCGAGCAGCTGCTGCTCACTGATGTTCTGGTATCCACTGCTGCTTTCCTGCCAGAATGGATTTGTAAGTGTCTGAATTTCTCCTAGCAGACAGACTGATCGTGGTTGAGCAGGGCTGCTGAGTGACAGCTACACCTCTGCCATTTATGTTATCAAGCTGTTTTCACAGAAAAAGAAAAAAAGATAAAGAAAGAAAGAGAAAAAGGAAAAAGAACTGATCATCTAATTGAGGTATGGTTTTCGTCACTCCTGGACAAGGCAAGGTCTGACAGCCCAATCTCATTAGGCTGGGATTTAAAACATTTGGACAGTCAAGGAGAAATACAGCTCCTCTCAGCCCTTTTTTATGCACAACTTATTGGTACAGTATCTTAAAGAAGCTTTATAGAAATTGGATTTTTGTATACGGTCTTCCAAGGAATGAGAATACATACCATGAACAACCCCTCTTCAATCCCAAATGGCTACATTTTTCTCTCTCCAGCATTTTCTATATTATTTATCATGAGAAGTAACTTGGAAAGATTATCTGTCCACTTCCTAAATAGTAAGTACTTCAGCTTTGGAAGCCAAAAGCCCCTATCAAACCCATACCTGAGGAGACAATTTCCTTCGGTGTGAGGACAGCCAAATATGAGATGTTTACCAGTAAGTAAAACACAATTACTGCAGGAACAGCAGTCATCACAGTTAAAGGGATATTTCTGCTAGGGTTTTTCATCTCTTCTGTAAAACACAATTGAAAATAAATAGGTATATAAAAAATAAAGCAAATCATAGAATCATAGAAACACTAGGTTGGAAAGGACCTACAAGATCATCTAGTCCAACCGTCCTCCTATCACCATCCCCACCCACTAAGCTACTAAATCATATCCCTGATATAAATAAATAATGCAACTTCTGCTAGTGTGTTTCAGTGGTGAACCGGCACAGAGCTCGACAAGACCAACACAGAAATCCTGCCCCAACCCCTAATCACAGCTCCTAAACTACAGTGCCAGTAAGTCCCTGCAGTGGTTCTCAAACAGTTTACCATCAAAGAAGCCTAAACAAAGCATTCAAAACCTTTTTTCTCTTAGTCTTTTTTTTAACTATCAGACGTCTTGGGAAAAGGGAGGCCTGACAGACCGATAAAAAATGACGGAAGAATTGATAAACCTTCTCTAAATTGATTAAGCAAATATATGGCTGTACATAAGAATATTGATTTGGTAATAAATTTCCAAGTAAGCATACTTTTAAATCAAAACAGTGAATATGAGGCCATAAAGTCAGCTTATTTATTCTTACATCATTTCATGAGTTCTGATTCAAAACCTTCCAAGTGTGTTTTCCTCCAAAAACACTTCTCTTTGCTCTTACATCAGAAGATACAGAAAACATAATGGGAAAGACTAAAGGTACTGACAGAGGAGCAGTAACGCAGTGGCTGTAAAACGTGCTGCTCCAGCTGGATTCTGCCATTGATTATCGTTTCCATAACAAAGCTGGTAAATGAAAAGTGTTTAGTGCCAAGCTTGGTATCTTAGCTTAAATTACTCTTATCAGCATTAGAAAAAACTCCAGACTTCACATGTGAACAACTGAAGCACTGGCACACATTCCTGACTGCATGATGATCCTAGAAAAGATGGGAGTTGATTTCCAGAACCCTAATAACTCATCCTCACCTCCGTCAAAAAGGCTTAGGGAAAAAGGGGGTTATTTCTTCTCTTCTACTTCTTCATCCTTTCTCTCCCTCTCCTGCTCCTGCTTTCCTCAGCTTGACAAAAGAGTTCCTGAGCAGTATGAACAGATAACTCATCAAATGAAAAGTCAAATTAGAGTGTGACTTACATAAGCTCTGCAGAGGAGCGAGAAACATTTTTCTCCTGAAGTTCTCTCTCTGCCTCCTGCATCAGCTTTGAGCTTGCCCCATTCCAGGGTGCAGTGCACAGACCAGAAGGACTGAATGAGCACAACTGGGAAATGCAGATACTGTCTATTGGTGATTTATTTAAAATGGAAGAAATGCACTTGGTAATTTTGAGTACAAAAGGAGACAATAACCAAAATAGCTCATTTAAAACTTGTCTTTCCATTTGTTTTGTTGCCAGTTGCAGTCCCAGCATCCAGCTGGCATCGGATTCTTTAGCTGAGGCTCATAGGAATGAAAGTTATTGCTGAAGAATAGGAAATTCAGTTCAGCAGAGGTCTATTGCATAGCTGCATCTGTCTAAACAGCTGTGCTGTCCAACACATTGTATTTATCACTAGTGTATTAAATGTACTTCTAGTGGAAACTGATCAGAAAGTAATACTTTCTGAATATTTTTGCATTTTCTTGGGTTTACAAAGCTAAATGCTTGCCTTTAAGAAAATCCTAAAATTTCAAAATTACATTTTGAACAGGACGGTTGGACTAGATGATCTTGTAGGTCCTTTCCAACCTAGTGTTTCTATGATTCTATGAAAATTACATTTTCTGATTTTTACCACCTTTTACATAATAGCATATTCCAAATGCAGAATTCACTGTATTTTAATAACTATCAATTTTTTAAACATTAACCCAATTTTCACACTGTTCTCACCATTGAACTTTGTGTTACACGTTTCACACATTGTGTTCATTTAATGTTTTACATGTGGTAGAGGCCAATGCATGAGTAAGGTTAAAGATATGAGTGCCATCCATTTGCTTACAACTTAACTGTAAATCTGATGATATAATAAAGCACTGTTCACTTAATTCATTTCGAGGTGCATAACTAACATGATGAGTATTATCTCTTTACAGCTTTCATGAAAACCATCTCTGTTTGTTACTGTTACCTATTATCAGATATAGAACAGGATAAGTAAATGAATACTACAAAAGATTCTGAATGTTTAAAATTGAGTCTAAGTCATATGAGAGGATTTATATCACTTCCCTTACATTCCTCTTCAACTTCTGTGCAAAACTGTATTTTGTCAAGGAACTATCATGGACAGGCTATCCTATATATACCCCTTTAAAAAACTGATATATTCTAAAACAATTCAGTATGAATTTGTCCATGTACAAATCAACTGGACAATTTCAGAGAAAGTATAGATACTTAAATACAAACTAGTCAATCATCTTTCTGGATTTGGTCCTTATTGTGCAAATAGGTGGGCACAAATATCTTAATGTAAGCATCCTTTTCTAAAAATACACTGACACCGAGAAATTCAAAATTTAATTTTTTAAGATATGAAAAATTCTATTTACACATGAGATTTTAAATAAATCTCTTGAATTTCTCTTGCAGCCCTTTGTAACTGTTAATTTGATTCTGGAGACTGCACAAGAAAGAATGAACATCCATACAGAAGAGCAATGCCTCTTTTATCAGTCCTATCAAACACAGGACCAGTGGACAACTTGTATCATAAAAAGCGCATCTTTATAAACCCATGAAGGACGTACAAGTTCTTCTAACACTAGCTGAGGAATGTTAAGAACTGCTACTGCAGAATAAAATCTGAAGAAAGAAAGCAGATACCTGCCATATAATTGAGGGACCACCAGCCCCCATACGCATACAGTCCCTGGAAGAAGGCTTCGGCGATCTGTGAAGCATTGGGTGTTTCTGAGCTGAACATGTCCTCAAACCTGGCCAGATTCTCCTTTCTCCCACTGACAAGCAGAACTATGCCACCGATGGCAATTACAGACAATGCCATCATCTTCAGCAGGGTGAACACCGTCTGCACCCACGCAGCCATTTTGACACTGCGTCCATTCAGAATCCCCAGGGACCAGAGGACAGCCAAGGCTAAGCATTTCTTCAGCACTTCTGGTGCAGGGCAAGTACCGTAGAAGGGCTGGGTAGCATATTCAGCAAACAGCAAGGCTCGGGCAGCATTTGATGCTGGCTTGGTAAATGTTGATGTCCAGATGAACACAAAGGCAGGTAGGGATCCAAGGCCTCTTTTAATATGGCTGTATTCCCCTCCTGAAAATGGCAGAGCGGTGCCCAGCTCTGCATAGCAGAGGGAGCCCATGAGAGAAACCAGTCCGGAAGCAGTCCAGATCGTTAGTGCAACACCAACGTTAAGCAGGGAATGCTTTAACACTCCTGTGGGAGACACAAAGATCCCTGCCCCAACTATTGAGCCGATAATAAAACTTACCCCATCAAAACAACCTATACTTCGTTTGAGTTGCATCTTGGTGTTTTCTTTCCTTTTCACATCTTTGGGATAATCGCTCTTTCCTTTTCCCATTTTTCTCATATTTTTCACAGGAGATTCTATGGCTTCAAAGGCTAGATTACATGTATTTCCCTTTCACTTTGTTCTTAGCTGATTGTCATGGCCCTATTTGCCACCTAAATGTTATGGGAAGCCTGGCTTAATCATTCAGAAAAGAGAGCATACTTTGGGTTTGGCTGTCTTGTGTGTGAAGATGATTAACCAGATACTTCAACGAATGCTGGTAAATCATGGACATGTTGGTTTAATATGTACTTAAGAAATTTCTAAGGTCTGGGGATATTTTTAAAGAAATTAGCATAACAAATAATTCATAAGAAATGATTTTCACTTCTCTGCTGATTTCCATGGAAGGATTCCCAGATAGTTTACCTATGTCTTCAGAGACAACTGTGTGAGGTGAGTAAAATGTTATCTCTGCACAAAACCTATGGAAAGGGGAAAATGGGAGCACATGGCAGCAGGAGGAAAAAGCTCAGCCCTCTTTACGCTATGGACAGTGACAGGAACATTATTGAATAGAGAGGTATGTTTTTCCACAGTCAGTACAGAAAATTGACAGTGATCAGTAGTGAACAGTATGTTTCGCCAAATCCCCATCAGTCACTGTGTACACTGAAGCTTGTTCATACTTCACTTCCTAAACACTGCTCTGGAAAGAAAACTACCAGTTTATTTATAGTTTTTCTGGAGTACTCATCAGTACAGTACTCTTAACCAGAAGGCTGTGCTGCCATTCAGCAAGACCTGGACAGGCTGGAGAGTTGGGCAGAGAGGAACCTGATGAGATTCAACAAAAGCAAGTGTAGAGTCTTGCACCTGGGGAGGAATAACCACATGCACCAATACAGGCTGGGGGATGACCTGCTGGAGAGGAGCTCTACAGAGAGGGACCTGGGTGTCCTGGTAGACAACAGGTTGGCCATGAGCCAGCAGTGTGCCCTGGTGGCCAAGAAGGCCAGTGGGATCATAGGGTGCATTAAAAAGAGCATTGCCAGCAGGTCGAGGGAGGTGATCCTCCCCCTCTACTCTGCCCTAGTCAGGCCTCAGCTGGAGTACTGTATCCAGTTCTGGGCTCCCCTGTATAAGAAAGACAGGGACCTCCTGGAAAGAGTCCAGCGGAGGGCCACAAAGATGATCAAGGGCCTGGAGCATCTCCCTTATGAGGAGAGGCTCAGTAAGCTGGGTCTGTTCAGCCTGGAGAAAAGAAGGCTGAGAGGGGACCTGATCAATGTTTATAAATATCTTAGGTGCGGGAGGCTAACGGAGGTGAAGAATGAGATGGACAAATATTAGACCGATACTGCTTTGCTTATCAAATCAAGACAGTTATTGTTGTGGCGCAACCGGTGCTCGTCGGCTCCCCCGGCTCCCCCGCTCCCGCTATCGCAACCGACATCACACCACGAACATCACGAGGATCACGAGGATGAGAAGGAGAAGCGACAGGAAAACAAGTACCCTTATATGGTAACAGAAGGACAACGTACGCAGAAACTAAGACTGTATAAAAATTCCTGCCTTGAGAAACACATTTGCGAGCTGTTGGAGGAGCGTGACTCCCCGGCCGCCCAGCGCTGTCTTTGCTAACCTTGCTATCTTACTCAATTTGGAATAAAACTTTCTTAACCGATCACCTATAACTCTATTTGCTTCTTTTGTCACGGATTGCCTATAACAGGGAATCTCTTTTCAGTGGTCTGTGGGGACAGGACAAGGGGCAATGGCCTTAAGCTGGAGCACAGGAAGTTCCGCACCAACATGCGGAAGAAATTCTTCACAGTGCAGGTGACAGAGCACTGGCACAGGCTGCCCAGGGAGGTTGTGGAGTCTCCTTCCCTGGAGATATTCAAGACCCGCCTGGACGCCTACCTGTGCAACCTGCTGTAGGGAACCTGCTCTGGCAGCGGGGTTGGACTCGATGATCTCTCGAGGTCCCTTCCAACCCCTACAATTCTGTGATTCTGTGATTCTGTGATCTAGAGATTTAGGATCAACACCATTCTGTGATTCTGTACAGTACGATCCAAGCACTTCATAAGCACTTACTAATCTTCAAACACTACCGCAAGGGCAAAGGGTTGTGTTATCATTTCCATAGCATACATGGGGGCTGTGGAACAAAATGATGAAAATTCCCACTACTTTGGTGTGTGCGTTTTAAGGTGTGGCCACTGATATCAAATTATTTCATATCATCATCAAAATAAAATGCTTTAGTACTACCATTTTTATACTCAACAGTGAACAATCACATTTCTTGTGAGTGCCAACTACTAAGTTCTCTTAGACAGGAAAATAAGGTCAAGAGAGCGCTATATAACAGTTAAGTTTGATCCTGAAACTTCAGCTGTTGATTTCCAGTGCTCCAAGCATTGAGGATTTTCCTCTTTAGTTTTCTAACCTTCCAAATTCTTTTAGTCTTCAATTTCAAGGCTTTCATTGTCATGAATGTCAGTGTTTATCATGACTGATCTCTTTAAATCACTGTAGTTTCTTTAGATTTAAGGAAAAAAAACAATACAGAAAAATAATGGAAAAATATTTTTGCTGCCTAGAATGTATATGCATTATCTCCTAATTGTAATTAACTGAATTTCAATGCACTTGGATAAGGAGCCTTTAATCTTCTTGCAAGAATTTTGTGTGCGTTCTCACTAGTTCTTTCCTATGATCCACTCACTGATTAGATGAACCAGAAAGAAGCCCATCTGTCTAAACAACACAGGATTTTAAAATATTTATTTAGTTCCTTTTCAATTAACTTTTCAGTGTTTGTAGCATTGTATTGACTTAGCTCTGCATCTTCCTAAATCCTTTAAGAGGAGAAAACAAAGCAGAAATTAGAAGCTAATTTGTCTTGCAGACATTCAGTAAATATTCTCCAGTGTTTTCTTGGAAGAAGCTGCTGACATTCAGCAAGGATAAAGAAGCAGAGGAACAGAGCAAAACCTGAAGAGAATAGCATAGTTAAAAGCATAGTTAATCTTTCTTGGCAAATGTCAGCAAGGGACATGTATGTAAGTGAGAAGTTTTATTTATATCCTTCCTTCTTTTTTCCTCTTCTTTAGCTCACCTGTTGTGGGGAACATGTCATTTTAAAGCAGTTTTCTTTGTCTTGCCTTCTGGAAGGAGCTCAACAGCTATTCAAGGAGTGCTATAAGTCACATTAGCTAGAAGGCAGTTTACCACCTGCTGCACAGGACCCCATTCACAGTCTATTTTCTTTAGAAAATGGGACTGCACCTTCAGGCACATAAAAATCTGCTGCCTTTGCAAGATTCTTTTTTCCTTGTATTCCGTCAAAAATTTTATACATCTGCCTTTTACTGAAAGACTTACAAATCCATTTGTTTTACTGACATATTGTTCCAGTTTTGCTACTGATTAAGAAAGAAGCCCCACATAAGTGTTAGCTAATGGCAAATCAAATAATAATAATAAGAAGAATAAGAATAATAAGAAGAATAAGAATAAGAATAAGAATAAGAATAAGAATAAAACATAGCAAAAGCCATTGTTTTGTGGCATGATACCATGTTTGCACTTTCATCCAACATGAATGTTCACACTGGACATACATAAAACTATGACAGAGTGTCCCAAGGAGTGCTACTAAGATGGTGAAGGGTCTAGAGAGCAAAAGGATGAGGAGCAGCTGGGGTCCCTGAGTTTGTTCAGCCCAGAGAGGAAGAGACTGAGGGGAGACCTCATGACGGCCTGCAGCTGCCTCAGGAGGGGAGCAGAGGGGCAGCACTGATCTCTGCTCTCTGGTGATAGCCACAGGTCCTGAGGGAATGGCACAAAGTTGTGATGAGAAGTTCAGGTTTGGTATCAAGAAAAGGTTCTGCCCCAGAGGGCAGTGGGCATGGCACAGGTTGCCCAGGGCTGTGGGCACAGGCCCGAGCTGCCAGAGCTCCAGGAGCCTTTGGACACCACGCTCAGACATAGGGTTTGATTTTGGGTGGTGCTGTGTGGAGCCAGGAGTTAACTCGAACACACTTGTGGGTCCCTTCGAACTCGGGATATTCTGTGATTCTGTCATTCTACGACACCTCTCGCGGGGCGCCGCCGGCCAGCAGGCAAGGCCCGAACTCGGCGATAGCCCCGCGCACAGCAGGTCATCCGCCTCCACGGCGCCCCAGCACGGACAAGCGGCGGTCTCACCTGTTGCTCTGCGCATGCTCCGAGCTGCCTCGCTGGCGGGCGGTGCTCGCTGCTTTACGGCAGGGCTGTCGTAACGCGCGGAACGTCGGCGTTGGGAGCGGAGGGAAGTTTGAAGGGCGGCGGCGGGATGGCGGAGCAGCGCGGCGTCCCCGGGGAGCTCAGCCTCATGGATAGGGGCGTGAGGAGGTGAGCGGCGTTCCTCGGGGGCAGGCGGGGATGCTGGGCGGAACGGGCTGCCGGGGGTGGGCTTGGGTCGCCGTGCCGCTATCCAGCTGACGCCTCTCCCCGTAGCTTGCTGGAGGTCCCGCTGAGCTCGGAGCTGCACACGCTCAACATGCACTGTAACCGCATCGCCAGAATCGAAGGGCTCGGCCACCTCCGGAATTTGCAGCAGTTGGATTTGTCGTCAAACCACATCCGCCGCCTGGAGGGACTGAGCTCGCTGGAGAACCTGCGCGCCCTGAACCTGTCCTGCAACCTGCTCGAGAGAGTGGAGGGTCGGCAGCGCTCCTTGCCGCCCGCTGCTCGGCTCCCGGAGCCTTCCCAGGGGCTCCGTTGGAGCTCGTGGAGCTTTCCTCGGGGCTGTGTTAAAGCTTTTAGCGGGGGCTGGGCGGGATGATCTCCAGAGGGCCTTTCCAACCCCCGCGATTCTGTGGTTCCTTCTGGAACGTCCGCCTGTACCGAGGCTGTGCGGAGCTGATGCAAACTGCCACCTCGGGTACATGTTAACATGTGCACATGGTCTCCGTGCGCCTTGTCACAGCAAGGGGCTTTGATTGGGAAGATTTTTCCTTTATATTATGGTTATAGTTTATTATAAGATTATAGCTATAATTTTAAAAGACTTACATAATTGACAAGTCTCAGTTTGACAAAGAAGAGCATTCTTCTGAAAACCTTTCTGTCTCTTTCCCTGTCCGTTCATTTAGGACTGGAAAATCTCTTTAATTTAACTACGCTGAATCTGTCCTATAATCGTATACATGATCTCTCAGGTAAGGGACTTTGGCGTGTGTAGAGCAATAAACAGCATTTGCCTCACTTCAACTGAAAAAAACAAAAAGACCAATTTTCAGAGGTTTCTAGCAGTTGGGCCAATTGACTGAGTAATGCTGCCAAAGGTGGCTCTCAGCTGTCAGTTTTCTTCCTTCACAGATTGTTCTGAACTGGAGTTCATTCTTCTGTATTTGGCAAGACTGAGCTTCATCTGTGTAAACCTGACTGTGCAACTGACAGTCCAGAGCTGCCAGTATTTAGCTGTATGGGAATGGGGGTGAAAAACGTTCAGCAAATCCAGATGTTGCAGGCAAACATGGCGTTCACACAACTGTAGCTGCCTAGAGTTTCTCGATGGGTTGGAAGAATTCCCATCTAGAACTATGAACTTTTTGGCTTTTTTTATAAAAAGGACTAGGCTATATTTTTCTCATATATACATTCAGTAACAGTCTGACAGAAGTAAATCTAGAAGTTCAGTTATTGCAGCTACTAATGTGATGTAATCAAAATGGCATTTGTAATTGAAGTAAAGAACACAATGAACAAGAATTGTGAATGAAAGAGATGAAGAAAGCAGAGCTTTCTTCAGAGCTTCTTTCATAGAGAATGAGAATCCTACTTTACTGTCTGAGAATAAGAGTTAAAAAGATTATTACTGGTCACTTGTAGAGCTATGCTAGTACTATGCATGCAAAATTTTGGCAAATCTTAGCATCGTTATTTCTGTGCTGAACTGCCTGCTCTGTTTGCAGTGTACAGTACACATTTCAAACTTACTCCTAAGGTGAAAAATGCAGTGCTTTTGGAAGATGCTTCCAAAAGATTAACATCTTTCCTTTCAATAAAGCAAAAATGCAACTATGGTTACAATGTGGAAGTTCACTTCTAAACCTTTTGTTGAAATGGTCAGTCATTGTTTCTAAGAGTTTAAGCTACAGAATGAATAGAGTTTGTTGCAGAAAATAGAAAAGAATGTTTGTTAATGAACTGAGTTACAAAAAGGAACTTGAAGCAAAATGTTTATTTTTGCATATTTCTTACTAGTTAGAAACTTTTTCTTTAAAGTTAACTTTCGTAACTGGCTTAAGTGTTGTACTCTGTACTGTACAGTAGTTGATATACATAGCCAGGAATGTGGAACAAAAGTCGTTGCATCATTTCCAATTATGAAGTATTGTTTACTGAGTATTTTTCAACAAGATGCCATTTGATCTAAACCCTGTAGTCTAGATTCACTGCAGAAATCATAGTTTTGTATTTTTTCGTATATTTTCAGGATTCCAGGCTCTGCATGGAACCCGTCATAAGATTAGCTGTATTGACCTTAGTGGCAACTGCATAAATAATATTAATCATTTGCTGCAGTGCACAAAGGGTCTGCACTGCTTGACCAATCTGACATTGGAAAAACATGGAAAGACCAATCCAGTTTGTCACACAGCAGGTATGTATCTCATGTTAGGTAGACAATTTGTGCTTTGTTGATCAGTAATTTCTCTTAAACTGTTGGCCAGGTTCTGAAGCTTTCAAATTCATTCATAAACTGGCCAGTCTTTAGAAATGTGAATTCTGATGAATTTGTTTTCCATAGAGAAATCTCTTTTATTTTCTCAGAGTGTATTCTCAAAGTTGTAAATCTTGTTTGCATGTGTAAGGTTCAACTTTTCACATTATTTTAGGTTAAGGCAGGAGAGGGACAAAGAGCAAATTGCAGCCAAAGGAAGATCAATAATAAGCACTATTAGCCTTTTCTTATTCTCTCACAGCCTTAAGTAAGCAGTGACAAACAGACTGTGAGATGCTACACGTAAGACGCTAATGCCATTATCATCTTAATTCACAGAAAAAGGATGAAGTTACCCACAGCCTTTCAGAACTTGCCTTTTGTTGTATTTGTCTTGTACTTCCACCAGCTGTTTTGTTGCATTGGGCCTCTATTGAAAAGTTGTTTGCAACTGCGATATGTTGTTGGTGGTGGGGAAATACCAGTGTAGGCCAGGATTATGCACGCAGGTTCCCGGTTCGTTTATTTTGTAACATTTTCTGTTGAAAGCCTTTACAGGCAGGAAATGGCGAGATGCTTGTAGATAACTCACTGTTTTTATAGTGAATAACTGAAGTTGACAAAGTACCTAAAATACACTAGACATTGGGTTGGTTTGGTTTTCGTTTGTTTTTGGAGATTAATTTCAATTTAAACTTGGTCTTTTCCTTAAGGTTACAGAGAAACTGTTCTTCAGACCTTGCCCCAGCTGGCAGTTCTAGATGGAAGAAGTACTTATGGTGAACCAGTAGACCTGACAGAAGGAAATCGTTCAGATTTGCAGTGTTTAGAAGACATTTTGAACTGTTTAGCTTCATCTGGGTCCCCTTCATCCAAAGATCAGGTGCCCTAGTTTGCGGGTACTGATTTTAAAATTGATAGTTTATATATTTCATGTAACTCATTAACGTTACAGAGATTGTCTTTCCTTTTGGTAGAACATGTTACCAGTGGTGACACCGCATATCGACCAGGCATTAGCTTATTTTCGGCAGCGTTCAAAAATGCCAATACAAAGCTCTGTCAGTTCCTCTACAGAGCATGTTTCGTCTTCAGAACCAGAGAAATCCATACTCGATAAAATACACAGTGAGATGAGGATTAAAAAAATAGAAGATCAAATTTCACAAATACTGCAAAAGGTGATTTTTTTCTATGATTACAAAAAATTTTCTTTGTAAAATGAGTAGCTTTTGATAACACACAAGTTCACCATGAATGACATACAGTTAATACTAGTTTGTATGTACTGAATTCATATTAATGTATTTTTTTCAAAATTACTAAACTGAGAGTGGTTAAGAAAAAAACACTTCAAAACTGGAGATTGCACTTTGAATCATTAAGCTTTCATATTGACTAAAAACCATGGTATATGTGATTAGAAGGACTATCTGATCATATATCATATATTAGATAGAAAATTGTTTAATGTTTTGCTTTTTACCTCAAAACTGTTGAACATATGAAATGCAGCAACATATGAAATGCAGCAAAATATCTGGGTTGTAGAGTTGGTGGAAGTTAATTTTGCTAAGTAGTAGGTTAATTTGGTCTGATATGTTTGTCAGGTATGTTTCTCTGTATTTTAGTAACTGTTTCTGGTGTGCCTTGGAAACGTTGGGGTTTTTTTGTTTGTTTGTTTGTTTTTTAAGTGCTGAAGGTTTCACATTTTGCACTAAGGTTCCATCTTTGCCTAATGACTTTATTAATAAACTTCAGGTATTTCAGAAAGATACCATCACGTGTTCTCAAGCATGCGTTTCTGTTGTGTTTGATATGTTTATAATACTGAATTGTTTTAGCAAGGAGGGAGAAGGCTAGTTTGGAAGCCATTATCTACTTCTCTATGAAAAATATTTTTCATAAGTCTTAATTTTCCAAAAATAATACCTAGATAAGTATTAGAAATTAGCTAAGTATCAACTGTAAAATATAGATAGAACTTCGATCTGTTCTTAGGTATCTGATGCCTCAGGAAGGGAAGCCCCTCCAAATGTTCTTAAAGCTAAGAGAGACACAGATCCAACTTCTGAGAGTGAACATGAGACTGAGAAAGAGAGCAGCAAAAAGGCTGTGAAAAGAAGCAAGATCCCTACTTCCCATAGAACAACTTTATCTACTAGACGTCATGCGAATCATCCTAAGAGCAAGATAACTGACAGGTATATCCATGTTTGTCATATAAAGCAAAAATTAAGCTAATGTTTTTTGTGTTGAAACATTTCATGAACATGGTAGGTTGAGTGAACTACCTTCTGTTAATAATGCTCTCAAAATTATTAGCTGCTGAGCCTTTATAACAAGACTGTTGATTGGGAAAGCAGTTGTCAAACTTCTGGAGTTTATTCTTGGATTTGGGACAGAACAGGGGAAAAAAAGAAATACTTGTTAGCTGACTCTGCTGGTAATGTTTAATACATAAGCCCCCTTTTTTTGCTTATATAATCTCCTGCATCCTCATTTTCCCACATTAGTCTTTTATGTGCCCTGTATTTTGAAATGGTAGCATATCTTTGTGAAATACAGAAGACATTGTCTGTGTGTTATTTAACTTCTTGAAGTTCATTCATCACTTGCTCATTTCTCTATATGAGCATCTTCTCTGTTTAGATGAAAAGGAAATTGATCTGAAGGTTCAAAAAAAAATTCCAAATTGTAACAGCTTACCCTTTCATCTTTCTTTTAAATTATGTAGACAGTTCTTGATTATAAAAATGCATCACTACATGAGTCAAATTAAAAAAAAAATGTAGTTGTTTGCTTCTTGACGTGCTTACAGATTATTTTCTAGGTGGCTTTGTACTCTGTACAGTTCAGCTTCTATACTTTTAAGGATAAGACTACAGTTCTCTATTTGAATCCTCTGTACTTTTTATGATAGCGTTTGAAAAGGTGTTTAAACTCTGCATATTCTTAAATATATCTTGATTTTCTGCTGTTACAGAGAAGAGAAAAGTTCCTTGAAATGTCCACGCTCCCATCAGAGGGATTCTCATCTCAATTCATCGTCAGATACTCCCGATTTGGAAGTAGTGGGAAGAAGAGCTGAAATATTAATTGGAAGAGAGAGCAATATAGAAAAAGTGGATGAAATGAATTCAAATGCAACAGAGGAATCCACATACCGAGTATGTTTTGCATCATTTTGAGTATGTCTTCTCCTGAAGTCAAGTGTGTATCTCCTGATGAAACCCTAAAATTTGAGATGTCAAAAATAATGGCATGTAGGTAGCATAAAAAACAGTGAAGTTCTTTACAGTGTTGACTGGAAGAGAATTTTTTTCCTTCACTTTTATGGGGGGGGGTTTGGCTTGATCACTTGCACTTTGCTGTGAATTCAAGAAAGACTAAGTGATCTTATTCTACAGTGGTGAATATCATTCATCATTTTTGGCTCCATTTTAATATTCCTACATAAATTGATGCTTACTGTATTCTTCCTAAGGCACTGATTCAGGAGTTGGATCAGGAGAAGGAAAGGAGGTGGAAAGCAGAACAAGCAGAGAAGAAATTAACAGAACATGTCAAAGAGCTACAGAAACATGCAAAAGAAGAAAAGAATATTCAGAGTATGGCTGTATATACTACAGAGAGGTAGGAAAATGGAGTGCTGTACTATCTTTTCTTATTTCTTGAGCCTGTAAATTGAAATAAAAAGAATAGCTTTAAAGAATATGCTTGGAAAATTATGCATCAGGAAGTACTGCTTGAACTTCTCTGTGTTACCTAATGAAATTCCGTTCTGGAGCTCTGCTGCAAATCCAGTACAGGGCAATACTTGATGGGTTGTCACTGCTTGCTTGAGAAGAATCATAGAATGGCTTGGGTTGGAAGGGATCTCAAAGATCATGTAGTTCCAACCCCCCCCTGCCTGCCAGGGGCAGGGTTGCTACTAGGTCAGATGCTAGTTCAGGCTGCCCAGGGCCCCATCCAACCTGTTCTTGAACACCAACAGGGATGGGGCAGCCACAACCTCTCTGGACAGCCTCTTCCTGCACCTCACGACTCCCTCAGTGAAAAATTTCCCCGACATCTCATCTACCCCACTTTCAGTTTAAAACTGATCCCCCTTGTCCTGTCACTATATACCCGTGTAAGAAGTTGATTTCCCTCTTGTTTGTAAACTCTCTTTAAGTCTTGGAAGGCCTCAATGAGGTGTCTCTGGAGCCTTCTCTCCGCCAAGCTGAACAAGCCCAGCTCCCTCAGCCCCTCTTCATAGGAGAGGTGCTCCAGCCCTCTGATGAACTTCGTGGCCCTCCTCTGGAGCTGCTACAACAGCTCCACATCTTTCTCATGCTGAGAAGACATAAGGAAAGAAGAATTTCTGTCAGTGCTTAGTACCCCGTTCTTCTTCTTCACATCTCAGAAGGCAGGCCAGAGTTGGCCAATAGAAATTATGTTGTGCAAGTCAGACCTAGTATATCTTTGTATACACTGCCATCTTAATCCTTACAAGTTCTCAACAGCTACTTCCTGTTTTTCCAAAGTTCTCCTTTCTGACATAGTTGTCAACAAAATGCTTTGTTTGGAGATGTCTATTCTATTTGTCTTTCTTAATTGCATTGTACAGATTAGGCACTTTTTTTCCTAAGTACTTCCTGAATTACTATCTGTGGCTGACTGTGATTATTTCCTTTTATTCTCCTTTTTGCTTTAGGTTCACTTCCCACCTTTGTTTTTTGTCATCTTGAATACAAGGATTACTACATTCATTTTCTGAGATCTAAGGATCTGTAAATATTTTTGATAAAAGAGCTAAGTTTTCTGAAGAAAAATATCAAATTACAAATTTTTACAATAGGTACAATTTACATACAAAGCAAAATTATGTTTGGAATGTAATTTCTTTAAAGACTTATCTATGAGGTTGACTCTAGCTTTTTTTCTTTTAAAATGAAGCACAATGTAGTAGTTCATTATTTATGTTTTACATATTAATAAACAATTTTGCATGATGATGTTACACATGATACAACTCATTAAAGAAGCACAAGATGCAATGCTGCAACCCGTACTAAATAAACATCTTTTTCCCAAGGTAATTAACATTACTAAATTCAATACTGCTTGTTACATAACTTTATTGCATTTATTCTCAGGTTAAAGGAATTGATACTGAAAGAGAGAGATCTTAAAACAAGACTGCAAGCAGATGTCCAGCAGTTGAAAGGTGAAATTGAAAAACTTACTAATGAGTTAAATCAGGCAAGAAGTAAAGAAGCAGAACATCAGAAGGCTATGCAAGCTTTAGAAGAAACACTATCCAAGATGGAAACACAGAGATTGCAGCAACGAGCAATTGAGGTAAATATTTTTTGTGAGTGAATAATATGATGGCAACAAGATGGCTACTACAGTCTTAAATATTAATAAAGACTGTACTTCAGAAGCCTGAAGTGTTAGTTTTCCACATTAAAAGCTGATTTTTCTACACAGTAATAATTAATAAGCATCCACTTCAATTGTCAATGAATGTCTTTAAAGATAGAAATATCATGTGACGTTCTTAAGATAAGTGCATAAAGTTGTTCTCCTTTAAAGCATAAGAAATCATGTTTTCTGAAGATATGTAATAGTTAAAGCAAGTTTTTTTTAAATGTTGCTGAAATCAGTAAAGATCTTAAAACAGTGCTAGTGAGACAGAAATCTGATGGTTCTGTTTTAACTTTTTAGATCAACAAAACATTTATTTTATTTTTTTTTACAACCAGAATAAAACAGTAAATCCTGAGAACTTAAAGCTATTGTTTTGTTTTGGTTTTGATTTTTTTGCTTTTTTTCTTGGGGTTTGGTTTGGATTTTACAGCTAGATGTAATGATAATAAAGTGTCAGAGGCACTTCATTTAGTGTATGAATAGATAAGGTGATGGAGAAAAGAAAAAACTTACTGGGATATAAGGTTTTTATTTTGCCTGTAATGACGTTTTGGAAGTGTTCTTCTTGATAATAGTGGCACCATGTATTTTTTTTTTATTTGCAAAAGCTTTAATTGGGGAAAGGTCTTTTTTCCTGTCTTGAAGGTCCTGTAGACAAATACTCATTAACAATTATGTTTCAAATAATAGTCATGATTCTCTAGAAATAAAATACTCATTTGAATGTTTAGCTCTAGTATACCTTTTGTTTATTTTATCAACTCTATGATTAATGAATTCTAGAAGACTTTATAGAGCTTTCTTATAGTTCAGATTGATAGTTAGCTTCCTATTAAAGAGATGTTGACTGCTATCAGTGGTAAATGGTCATTCCTCTATGCAGTCACTGCTTTTGGTTAACTTGACCAGATTATTTAAAGAATTTCAGAGTCTGTGCATCTAAACTTGTACCTTATGTTCTGGCACTCCTTAAATTTACAAGTGTTTTCATTTGAATATTTTTTTAAATTCTTCATTTTAGAGAGGAGTTGCAGGGGTACAGTGGGATGTGTCTAAATGCTGTCATGAAGAGGCTGAGTGTATGCAACATGGGGCTTAGCTTCATACACAAGCCTTACAGCAGTGTTCACACAACTGAACATATGAACTTCAAATACTTCCATCATCCAACTGAAACGTACAACATGCAGTAGCACTATTCTTGTAGCATTATTCTTAAGAGACATTGCAGGAGATAGAATATAGAATATCCTATTCTGATAGTAAAAAACATTATTTCCAGTGTTTACTATTTGGCTTTCCTTTTTTTTTTTTTTTTTTAAATTTTTATAGTTAAACGTCAAGCTGAGGGGAGAATTGCAAAGGAATTCAGAACATGGTTTTGTATTGATTTGCCTTCTTTGTTTTATGGAGGCTGGGTTTTATGTTTGTTTTTGATGACAGTTGGAAATTAAACTAGGTTGTCGTTAGTACATTCTCGTTCTATCGTTAGATAGTTAACACATGAAGTAACCTTGAGTAGTCCATTAACCATTCACAGCTTTGAATCTCTGGAAAGCAGAGATCAGAATTGTTAGTACAGAATTTGGAGAGTGATGCTAAGTCTATTGCTTTGCTTAGGAGGACAGATTGACAAGGTAGTTAACACTCACCACTTGAGCGTGCAGGGATTGAGATGAATTCTGCAAGTAAGGATGAGGAGTAAGAATATCACCATTATTATCAGCTTCTACTGTTTCTGGTGTATGTTCTATCCTGCAGTCTTCTGAAGTGTCTTGATTCTGAATCACCATTTCATGAGTAATTAAAACTTCTTTATAACTATTTTTTTGTTCTGTTTGCAAAGTCAAAAAGACAGTTTTGTATGTAAAACGCTTCAGATTATAAAATAGAATTCTTCATGAATGCATCATGGAAGAAGTAGAGTGTGCCATCTGCTGTTTGTACCGAGTCTCCATCTCTTGTAAAATCACTAGAAAGAAGTTCTGTTCAGCAACTTTAAACTTTACTTGGAGTGTTTAAAAATAATAGTGATACCAAATGCGTTATCTAAAATGTTTTGCTTGAAACCAGTTCAAGTGTTACAGTATGTGAGCTTGCAGTTGAGGAAATCGTTCTGCCAGTATTCTTGTCCTTATGCAGGATAGCTTTTTTGTAAATTAAGTAGATGTCCTTTGTTTTTCATGGAAAGTTAGTTGCTTTTTTGTTTGTTTTGTAGTAAATTAAGCTAACATTTATATTTAAACATTTAGTCTTAAATGTTTGCAAGTGTAACAGTATATTAAGTTAAAGAAATTCTTTTCTTGGGCTAGGTAACGTAATAAAATTCCATAAAATTTTATGAAAAATACTGACAGTTTTGGAGCATGGTGTAAACATAATGGCATGCATAAAACTTTTATTAAGGCACCTGTTCTTTTATATTCCAGTACAAGACATGAAGAATAGGTAGCAGTTTCTTAAAACTTATTCCTCTTGTTTTTTACAAATCAAATACAGATGAAACAGGTGCAAGAAGCAGAGCTTAAAGCATCAGCAAATGAAAGAGAAATACAGTTGCTGCGAGTATCTCTTCGACAACAGAGGGAGAAGATAAAACAACTGCATGAACTTCTTATATTAAGAGAACAAGAGCAAAGGTATGAGATCTCTGTTAACTTGCTGTGAAAACAAAATGGAAGTTATTAGTATTGCAAAAATGTATTGTTTCAATGTGTTCTGCCAAGTATTGGTAGCTGTTTCTAGGGGAGAGGGTTTTTCTGTTTTTTTTAAGAACGTCTTCATAGCTTTTAGACTCCTGATTCACAAGGCAAACATTCTTCTCATCTTCTGATACATTCTTGTTTTATTGTACAGATGAACTTGTTATTTTAAATACTTGGTCTTTAATCAGGAAATAATCAGGTAAAACTGAAATCACATTGAATTGCTGTCAGAAGGTCTGTATATACTTGCGTAATACAAAGTATTCCCAAAACGTCAGTTTCAATAGCATCTGGTAGGCTGAAATCTTTCAGTGAAATTAAAGAATGTATCCCCTTCGTTATGTCTATCATTCGTTATCCTTTTTAAGAAATGTTTAGGAAATTATCTTCAGTAGCATTGCAAGATACTGTAGTCATTTTCTATGTATTTTTTGTATATGCTTGGTAACTCCAGGAAAGAACTTGAAACCCGAGTTGCTTTATATGGACCTGAATTTCAAGATGCTGTGTCAAAAGAAGTGTCTAAAGAGGAGAAGAGGCATGAACAGCGTGTTAAAGAATTTCAGGAGAAAATTAATATGTTAAACCAGAAGTATACGGAGTTAGAAGATGAATTTCATTTAGCTTTAACTATGGAGGCAAAAAAGTTTAAAGAGGTAAGAACGAACATTTCATCTCAGACTAGACAGAGTTGTAGTGCTCTCAAGTCTGTCATGTTCTTTTGATTCTTAAGATGTTTGGGACTCATCTGAAAATGCTACAAGTTACTACTGCTTTGAAACATCATTGATTAAAACTTAGATACCAAATGCTAAGTCAGCACAAAAAAAAATCCCTGTGGTTTTTGTTCATAAGTAAAGTTAACCAAAAGAAATTAGAAAAACTTCTGCATGCTTGAATTTGAAAATAACTTTAAAAGTTGATCTATTAGTTGTTGATTCTAGTATAATATATTCAGCTATTGTAAGAAGTCTTTTGATCTTTTGGTAAGGTTTTGACTCCATCTATGTATTGTATATAATAATTAAGTGCCTTAATATTTAATACTTTAATATGACCTGAAAATTGGAATCTGGCTTTTGAAATTCAACACTTCTTTGCTGAATTCCTTAGATAACTTAATCGTATAACTACTCTTGACATTTTTAAACAGTAAATGGAAGAAATAAAACTTTAAGTGTTTAATCTTAGACTGGTTTATCTTTATTTTAAATCAGTGTTTTTTCACCCTTCAAATCTTTTTCTTAAAAATTTGTTTTTTCCCTATAAGTTCCTCTTTCCAGACTTCAGCATTGTTTTGCCTGATATGATTGAGGTAATGTTTTTGTATCTTGAACTATTTTTTTTTCTGGTCCGCTTCCCACACTTCCATGAAAATTCATTTTTAAATTTTCTTTTTTTTTTGTACAGACTTATAGCTGAACATAACTAGCTCTGTGAGTTGAAACATCACCAACTGGTAGAAAATCAGCTTCAGATATTCACTATTTCACATTTTGTTGCTAAACTTATTCTCCTTTTATTTGAAAATCAGATGTCATTTTTGTTTGTAGACATACTTTTTTTTTTTTCTTTTCCCAAAGGTTAACATTTTTCAAGAATTCTTTTGAAATTTTTAGGTACAAGAAGATTTTGAAAATGCTGCTGCTGATCTTGCTGAACATCAGCGAGCCCTCTTTCAGTTTCAACAAAAGGAAAAAGAGATGACAGTTCTGATCGAAGACCTGACAAGTATAGTGAAAGAACAGAAAGCAAAGATCGCAGAATTAATAAAATCAGATCAGGAAACCACAGCAAACCTAAAGGTACTTGTTCCAAAACATTTCAATTACGTATCTGTTTGGATTTTTTTTGTTTATTTTAAGATTTTGTCTAAAATGTAATAAATCCATACCAGGTAGATTGACTGAAAGATCCATTTTTCTGTTCACACGAAAACAGAGTAACTCACATCAGCTTTTATTCTCCTATCTCCTTATTTTTTACAAACTCTATGCTCCCCATACAGCAAAATCCAGAGTCACTCATGTCTTCAGAGAGAATGTGCACTCTTGCCCTTTTGAGCACTAGTGGCTTATATATAATCAGGTTTTCATTCTAAAACAGCGTTCAAAAATACACATTAATATCCCCTGACATTTTGTGAATTCAAAATGATGGATTATGGTTCTGCAGCTAAAATACTGGGCGGCCACTGTATGAGAAGTAAAAATGAAACTGTAAATACTCAAATGTAGTTATTAGCAGCATAATACCTCAGAGTTAAAATCAGCGATATTAGTCATTATCTACTAATGGCCTAATTTGAACGTAAAATTCTGTGGACATGGTTGCTTTGTCTTATGCTACCAATCTATCCTTAATGTATGGTATAGTACTGTGTTACCCACAAATACTTCTTAAAAAAATCTTAAGAAGCTAGCTGTTCAACAACTTTCAAGTGCCATCCAATGCCTGTGTGTATCTAGTCCTTCCTTGCTAAAATTTCTGCACTGCTGTTTCTAATCTCCTTATTATATATTGCTATTGTGGTATCCAAACAAAATAGAAATCTGCCAGTGAGTGATGTTGCTTAAAAAATAGAACAGAAAAATAGCTGTATTAAACAGCTTTAATATGTAAAACAAAAAATTGCCTGCATAATTGAAGTTACATCTTTATCATGAGAACTGGAAGTTCAAAACATCACAACTTGTTTTCTTTTAGTTTGGTTTTTAATATTTTAACTTTATTCTCTTGTTTCCAACTTGGACATGTACAATTCTAAACGAGTTTTTATAATGGCATCAATAATTTAAGTTGGCTGTAGAAAATAGCTTTATAAACAGTTTTCTGGGATTTAAGTATTTCTATATAAAGCAAACGTCTGTGTCTCATTACTGCGAAAAGATGCTTCTTTAAAGTTGTGTAGAAGCTTGTAAGCCAGCAGAATATTCCTCAGTTTACTGATATACAGCAAATTAAGTTTGAATTTTCCTACCTTGTTAGTATTGACTTGAAATTGTTTAAAAGTATCTTACATTCTTTTCCCATGTTCATTCATACAGTGTCGAACTGAAGAACTTGAAACTGTGATTGAGCGGGACAAAGAGAAGACTGTTCAGGTAGAACTTCTGAAAAAGGAAAATGGAAAACTTATTTCTCAGCTGACCGCCCAGGAATCTGTAATTGATGGATTAAAAATGGAAAGAAAAATATGGGGGCAGGAGTTGGCACAACAAGGTAAAAAAACACACACACTGCAGTAAAAATGCTGGGGGTTAAATATCATACTTCTCAAGAAAACATCCCAGTATACTTGTAATCATGGCAGGACTTCTGGATGTCTTGTCAATCTTACCCAGTTGTAAAGATGATGTGGAAAAATAGATCTTCTGTAGTATGAAAGCCATTTATAGGAACTTTAACAGCAATTGTGGGAGTTAGTTACTAATACAGTTATTCTATGTCCCCAAAATGCTATACGAAGTACTTGTAAATAGAAAACTATGAAAAAAGTATAGTGTTATGTAATGCTGCATGTCTATCAGATAAGCCTAATGTGGAAATTTCAGTAGATATCTTTTATTAAAACTATATAAAAAATGCGTTAAGTACAGAGTTAAAAAAGGCTTTGGCTTTTTTTTCTTGATTCACGTGACTTAGCACCATTGTGCGGGTTCTTCTCAGATTGGTTGAGTCTACAACAACTATCGTTCATTTTTTGCTAGAGAAGTTTTTGTAGGATACAAGACTAGCCTTCAGTTCTGCATTTCTTTTTAAGTATTACCTACTTGCAAACAGAAGCGTTTATAATCAACGGAATGGTCACGTTTGTTTCCCCACACCCCTGACATTACACATCTTGAAGTCATCTGTAAACTGAGTGCTGTAGTTTTGAATTTCCTCTTCTACCTAGGAGCTCACCTTTCTCAAGATCGGGGAAAACTGGAGGCAAAAATTGAGGTTTTAACAAATGAGATTGAGATTTTAAAAAAGCAGAAGGAACAGGACACTGATGCTATACGAATTAAAAACAAAATAGTGGACGATCAGACAGAAACAATTAGGAGATTAAAAGAAGTAAGTTGGATGTGCTGCAATTTATCTGCTTCTGTAAAATTAAGACTTGCAATGAAAGCTATGGTAAAGGCTCTGAAACCTGGCTCTACACTCCTAGTTTTACTTACTCAGAAAATGCAGTCGTCAGTGGCAATTGACTTCATTGAGAGCAGAAGAGGGCCCTGTTTTAACAGAAACATTTGTTGAATCTCTCATTGAACCATGATGTAAATGGTTCATGGTCTCATGAACCATGATGTACATGGCTGTGTAAAGACTTTCTCGTCTTTCTCTCACTTTGTTATTCTTGATAATGATTTTGAGAAATAAAAACTACAATAGTGCAATACTTCATTTTACTTTTTTTCTATTAATGGGGGAAGCTTGTTGCCGGCTTGTTTTACCGCATAAATATTTATTCGGCTTTTGTAAATCATTATTTTTACAGTCAAGCTACTATGTTTTGTTCAGCTTATTCCATGTATCTCATTTAGAGACTTAAGCTTATTAATCACGTCAGTCTGTTTTTATTCTGTTTAGCATAGACTAAACATGTTTTTTGAAGGTAACAATAAAGTTAAAATAGAGTATATGTTTTTATTCTGAAATATTTATCTTCTAAAGGTCTTACAAGAAAGAGATAAACAGATCAGAAAACAGCGTGAAGAAAATAAGGAAGCTCAAAAGCTTTTGGATGAAAAAGCTGCTGAATTCGAAGAGCTATTGGAAAAGCTAGAAAGGCAAAATGAAAGAAAAGAGCAATTAAAGCAACAGTTAGAAGAAAAAGAAGTAGAACTTGATGACATTAAGAAAGCACAGAGGTGATGCATACAATTGGCAATAATTCTTTGGGATCATAATTGTATACAGCAGTTCCATGAAGTCTTTTTTTGTTCAGAGAGTACTTCCTTGCTACTAAAACCCACAGAAATGAATGGAAACATTAAAGCTTTTTCTGTCCTCCTAAGAAGCGGAATTTGCATTCATTCTAAATATGTACATTTTCTTTTCAGTGCACTGAAAAAGAAGTGGTGTGGTAAAGAAGAACTGTTAAGCCAGCTGGAGGTCCAAGTTAAACAGATGAAGCAGAGCTTTGATATGAAAGAGAAGAAGCTGATTGAAGAAAGAAATAAAAGTCTTCAAGCTCAGAGGTGAAAACCTTAATAGGTTATTTTGTGACTGTTCGTTTACTACAGAGCTGCACAAGTCTACAGAACTGTGACACTTAGAGAATGCCTTTGGTGAATACTTGGTGATCCCATTTCCAGGAAACTGTGTGTAGAAGTAATTCTTGTTATACAGGTGACTTTACTACATGGAACTAGTATTTAGTTGCAGAACTTGTACTTTAAACTTTTTAGCTATTATTTCTATTTTCTTTGATAACAACTAGAGCCTACACTTATTTTCCCAAGTATGCACAAGTCTCACAATCTGCAGCAGTGTTTCTTTAAGGATGAGCCTGTCAACCTTCTAGTTCATGACCAGGATGTGTAGAGCTGTTTGTGAGTCACAGGTCAAGCCAAGCAACTGTGGGTATAGGGGAAAGGCTACAGTGCTTTACTGATGTCTGTCAGGATTATGTAGATCCCTTGTGCAAATTCATAGGAACTGAAGACAGGTCTTCACAACCTAGGGTAAATGTTAACAGTAGCAATTAATACTTAGGTCTGTGACAGGCTGCTTTATAAATTCTGTCATTCTCTTCCCATACAAGTAGTAATAGGTTTTCAATTTCTTCTATTATTCCTCTTGTACTGGTACTACTAGCTGCTCAAAAATGTTAAATATGAGATGATAGAGAAATGAATACTCATATCCCAGAAAATGATCAAGGACTTAGATGATGCTCAGTTACTTTATATGCACACTTCAGAGACAGAGTAGATCACTGCCTGTGATGAACTTAAATTGTTAGTAGGATTTTTGCTTTATTCTTGGCACCTTTCTCTTCTTTTTTTCCTCCTTCCTCCCAACTATTCTTAAGAAAAGGCTAGCTAGTAAGAGTGCAGATCTATCTATCAGTAATAACCACTCCGTGAAACTGAAATTTTGCCTGAAATAATTGTTTGTTTCAAAATTTTGTTGTAAATCAATTCTGTAGTGGAATAAATTGCTTTGCTTTCTGTTACTGCATATTTTAGAATTATCCCCTAAAAGCAGAATTTGCTTGGAATCAAGCAAAAGCTTCAATTCTCTGAAGTAGGCACTCGTGTTTGTGTGAAACATAGACCTGGAGGCAGTCTACAGGATCACACAGTCTAGTAATTGCCTTCTCAGAAAGCATAAGTATGATAAGTTGATGTTTGAAAACATGTGGAGCTCCTGGCCATGTTGACATTAGCGAGTCTGAATCTTTGTATTGTTTGCTAGTGATTAAATGTTTCAGCTAAGAGTGATTAAATGCTTCTGCTAAGAGGAATGCCAGAAGCTGTGAATATGGTGCATAAAACTGGAACGTGTACATGACAAAACAAGATACCTTCTGAAGCTAGATATTGAAATAATTCTTTATGCTTATGTTGTTAAAACCTTATGAAAGACAGAATTAGGAAAAGCAAAATATGTGATGTTTTTGTTTGTTTGCAAGAATGTAATTATTTTCTTGTTTCTAGGATTGCTGTGGAAAAGCTTCATGAAATGGATGATGCTTTTAGAAAACAACTTGAGTCAGTGTTGGCAGCTCATGAGGCAGAAATAGTGCAGCTGGCAAATGAGAAGCAAAAACAAATTGAAGCAGCAAATGAAAAAGTAATTTTGATACTAAATTAATATGTTTATTTTATTTGCACTTTTATTCTACAGCTACTACAACAACAGTGCTTGAAGTCATCCATTTCCATCAGTCTGGCTAAGTGCTTGATGGAAACAGCCCTAGTATAGTACTCCATCTTTGCACAGTGAGAAATTGTCTAGAACTATGTTGTCATGAGGTTCTGTATTGAAGCAAAGTTGCACATGATGTAGCTGTTACTAGGCGATACCTTACCGGTATTCTTGCCTGTATAGACAAGGAATGTTCATTATACCAGGTATTCCATTTAACTGACATATGCCTGTGTTAACAGTTAATGTTCTTGCCATGTATTGCATTCTGTCTCTGTATGAGAACTGGTGTTTTTTTCTACATAGTAGATTATACATTGATAGCAATCTTCTAGTAATTTTTTTCTTTTTTTTTTTAAGGAAAATTCTGCTACTGTACATTCTGCTTACTGGCAAAGTTGTAATGTTTATTTAAATATCTGATGCCATATACATGGACTTTGTTTTTCTGATTTAGAAGTTGTTTATCCTTTTGTTTTTTGTGGTGGTTTGTGTAGCTCCTCAAGAAAATATTTTTTACTTGGCGTTATCACTACAGTCAAAAAATCTTTTCCATTACATGAAGTTTAAAACACAAATTCTCTACTGTAAACATAAGAGATATAGGAGTTCCATGTCTATCAGTGTTAAAAATTGGCAAGAGTATATAATTGTTGGTAATATTAAGGAAAAGCTAAAATTATTTGATCTGTTTGTGCTTTCAGGTTTACTGTGTTGAAGAAGAAATGCGTCAGCTTCTGCAGGAAACAGCAAACAATAAAAAAGCCATGGAAGATAAAATAAGGCGAATTACATATGTGTTGAATGACATTCAACAAGATATTTGAAGCTTCATGCCTTACACTTGAGAGTTGTCCTTTATTAATATATATACACTAAAAACTGTATAAATTTAAATATACTACAGTGCACTTTTTTCCTTGTTTGCTTTGAAGTGCTTCTCGAGACTAAATTCTTTGTGTAGAATTCTGAAGGTTTGGCAATCAGAAAATATTTGTACAGTATTTTCATAATAAATACTTATTTCTAACCTTTGAGTATTTTTGACTGTTCTGTCAAAGTGGATCAAAATAGATTTATTGATTGAAAGCATCGCACAAAGTGAGACATTAATGTTTTGAATAAGAGAGAAGAACGTAGAAGCATGCAGATTTTCCAAGTGCAAGAATACAAAAATGTTTAAAGACAAGCTTGAAGGTTTCCTTCCTTGGGGTACAGATTCTTGTGATGAGAGATCCAATGATTTACCTAAAAATGCATGTAATCTGCACCCCCTGCAACAAATGGCTTCTCGACAGGGTTTTGAAAATTAGGAAATGAACTAGCACCTTTCTGTGGAAGCTAATCATAAGCCTTATGTTAATGTGGTTGTTCTAACTTTTATCTGATGGAAACTTCATCTCCACTGTACAGATGCATTTATTTCATTTGTTTATTCTCATTGTACTGAACCATAATCCGAAGTGCTTAGTGCCGTGGTAGTAATTATAATGTGTTATGTACTGGTACAGCAGGTGGAGCTGTTTCTTCCCACTTTGCAACTCCTAACGGCTAAAGCAGACTCCTGCAGCACAAATGACAACAGAAGCAACTAATCTGACTTAAACATCACTTTGTTCTGAACCCTAAAATATAAAATATGAAAACTCTTGAAAATATGGGCACAAGCTGAAAGCAGAGACTGCAGCACAAACAGCAACTCACTGATGATGTTAAGTGGTATCTTTGAAAAAGCACAACCTTGAGAGCTGGGAAAATGCTGCTTCTCCTTGACGAAAGAAAGCTACATTGTAGAAAAAAGTGGAGGTCAAGGGCTGGGAATTTAAGTTTAGAGATTGCACTGTCTTATAAGTGGGGAAGATCCTATGTTTGTGGAAGGGGGCAGAAGAGACACCGCTTCAGTTCTGGTTCCCTGCATCCAGCCACTGAGACCACGGAGGAGCAGAGCCATTAGCACTGATGACAGGGTGTCCCTTCTCTGGTCCTGTACTCCCCAGCTAATGTGTGTGTGTAGTGATATAGCTGTTACGGACTGATGGCCTTGAGTCTGTGACAATGACTGATAATACATAGAAATGAATAGTGGTAAATATAGTAACAATAAGGTGCAAGATGTAACACAAGAGTGTTGATCTAGTAAATTCTGCTGCAAAGTTTAAAATTAGTTTGATTTATTGATCTCACACTATCACAGCCATCTCTTGATTGCCTGATACAAATGTATCAACACTACGCGCAGAAAAAAATACTCTTACCATAACCTTGTGCTCTGCACACTTGCTGCTTCAGAAGCCCCCTTATGTGAGGAAATGTTAATCTGGAAAACTATAATATTTACATGGATATCACACAGACAGCTCACGGTATTTCTGCAGCATTTCAGAATGCTTTTCTGTCATGTTTATCAAGTGTTTCTTTGGGCACTTTTCTTACTATTTGATAAAGTCACACTTTTGGTGAAATCATTGAATGCTTGGAATGTAGCTCAAGTTTTCTTCCAAATTTTTCATTCTGAAACCATTTCCTGATTTTGTCACAGGATGTTGCCACTGCTTTTTATCATAGATTCTTATTGTTCATTGCTCTTGGCTCAGAAATCCCATACCTTTAGCACCTGGGTACATACCTGCCTTAGTTGTGTTTGCACTGTTTGTTTGTCATGTGTCTAATTCTGCCTTTGGCATCGTTCCCATCTTTATGTGTGCATAAAAGGCCTTAAAATGATAAATCAATAAAAGTGTGGTGCAGATTAAAACTGTGCCAACTTTACTCATTCACGAGGAAAAAATTCAGTCTGAAATTACTGAAAGGCATAGAAAAATGAATAAATTAAAATCTAACTGAAATGTGAACTCTGGACCTTGTCAGATACAAGTTTTCATGCATTAATCATGATCATTTAAAACTGATTCTGATATTAGATTCTTTGTTTTCATTTCTGGTCAAAATAACAGATTTGTTTAAATCAATACCAAATGTGCAAATGGGTAGGAAATACCAGAGTTACTTGAGACCAGGAGGAATGTGATTCAATGGGCAGAGACAGTGCATACGTGCTTGATCATATATGTATGAGCACACATGAAAACCTATACAAGGGCTGCTCCAAAAGTAATGCCTCCCATGTTATTATGTTGGCCTGTGACATCAGAGGTGGCTGCTGGGGGTATGGCAGTACAGGTTGAACCTTCCCACCAATATTCTGCTACATTTCATTGCTGTGCAACAGATGGCAGCAGAGGGGTGGCTGACACAATGGCATTTGACATGGAAGTACGTATGGAGCTAAGAAGTGGAATGGAATTCCTCCATGTGGAAAAAACGGCACCCGTTGACACTCCTTGATGCTTGCCAAGCATTTGTGGAGCCCAAACAGTGGATGTGAGCACAGTGAGGGGTGGTGCTGCATTTCAGCAATGGTGACAGTGACAGTGGTCACCTCCACTGATATTTATGAGCATGGCATGCAGGCTCTGTTCATCACTGGTGAAAATGCACAGCTAATGGTGGTGACTGCGTTGAAAA
>WBMW01000212.1:206331-224276 GCA_013396635.1 Penelope pileata | reverse complement strand
CCCGGCGGGCAGCATGGCCGCGGCTGCCGAGGCGGCGGGGGCGGGGGGCGGCGGCAGCAGCCGGCACGAGAAGAGTCTGGGGCTGCTGACCACCAAGTTCGTGTCGCTGCTGCAGGAAGCCAAGGACGGCGTGCTGGACCTCAAAGCGGTGCGAGGGCGCGGTGCGGGGCCGCCATGGCGGCGGGGGAGGCCCGGGCGCTGACAGGCAGCGGGTGCTGGGCGCGCTCCGGGCTGCGAAGCCGGAGCTTCGTTTGTTTGTTGTTGCTTCGCTGTTGCTCCGAGTACCGATTCTGCAGGCAGCCCTCTCTTTAAGGCTGGTTTTCACCCGTTCCATGTGTTGTCGTCTTCTTGAGGGAAACAGCGCTGGAGAGCCAGCGTGTGACCATCACCTGTGTGGTGCCTTTTTCTTGAAAGATGTGTAAGGAGACGGGGGCCGGGCCCGCACCTCAGTGCCTGTGGGCCAGCATCTGGCAGCCCAAGGTGTGAGGTGACAGAGGTGACAGCCCAGCAGCAGGGTGTGAGGTGACAGAGGTGGCCGCACTCCCTGGCTCGCAGCGTCGGAGCCGGCCCGCAGGGTGCTGGGGTATCCCAGGAGTGCATTCCGTGGGAGGCAGTGCCACCCTCACCTGAGCTCATCTGACTGAGAGGTGAAATGGCAGTGGTTTTTGTCAGGCTGAGGGTAAGTGATGTTCCGCGAGCGCCCCGCTGCCTTGGTTACTCAGAGGCCTCCCGGGAAAGCCTGCTGTGTTCCTGGTTGTTGTAGCGGGCTCTCCAAGGCCATCAGCGTTCTTGGAGCTGTTTTTGTGCATTGGTGTTAAGAGTGAGCACTTTAACAATGCAGTGGCACGTGGAACTTCTCCGTGAGCTGAGAAGGGTGCCCAGAGCTGTTGTGTTCCAGCTTTAGCTGTGCTGGGGACTTAGGTGTTCCCCAGCTGATTAACTTCCTTGTATTGAATTGCCTCTCTCTTCAGGAAGGCAGAACTAGGCAGTCCTCAGCACGACTGCCGTGCACCCCTTATCTGTCAGGTGATGTCATATCTTTCAGGTCAGTTTGAGAAGTTTGGCTTAAAGAGCTGTCGAGGACAGGTTTGAACAGTGACGCTGGGCAGCGCTGCAGGACGGGGCTGGTGCTTGTTGTTCACTTCTGTAAGGAAGGGGAGAAGAATCCCACCAAAACGAAATGGTAGCACTGACAACCAGGGAAAAGTAAACAGGCACTGCAAAAATCATAAAAATTTCTGTCCAGGGCTTTTGCAGGAGACTGGTTTCTGAATTACAGGATACGGTTTGTTTTAAGTAAATACTAACTGAAGAGAGTGAATCGTTGGTACTTTCATAAACACTGAGTCAAAACAGACATCTCTGTAGCATGATGCTTCTTGTAATAAGTCATGTACCTAGGGAGAAGTGAACAGCACGTGCTTGTCATGTGCATGTGTGCTTAGGGAAGCGAAGGGCAGGATGCTCCCAAAGTGAAACGTTTCCATGAAGAGGTTCATGCAGTGAAGATTTTCCGATGTCTCCTGTCCTATTTGCACGTTGACTGTCTGATTAATATTTCTGTAGCAAAATCCTAAATACACCATGAAGAAAATAGGATTTGGAAACCCTAAGTGCACTTCCAGCTTTGTGATTTGGCAATGAAAGGGAAGGCAGTGTTACAGAAGGTTCCCTGGTGATCTCTGGGTGCCTCTGTAGTTAGGCACTCTGTGAGATGGCCCCGGGGGCACGGGGGTGCTGACCCGTGATGCAGCGGCAGCATTGCACTGCCCGTGTGTGGTCGCTCTCCTCCCTCTCAGTGCAGGGAGCCCCAGGAGTTCTGCCTGCTGAACCTGGGAGAAGTTTCAGCACTGGGTGCTTCTCCAACGCCCAGCAAATCATGGGAGTGGAAGTGAGGATTTTCTTTGCTTGAAGTTTAAATCCTACAGCGCCCATTTTAAAATCAAACAGCTCTCCCTGAGTGATTGCATAGCTGTCCCTGAATAACCCTGGGTGAGCAAATGTAGCTAAGGAAATAAGCTTAAAACATCAAGAAATGAGATGGAAGAGAAAAAAAGCGAAGTTCCTGTGTTCAGAAACCCACCGTTTGCAGGGAAACGAGAAATACAAAAAGATCAAAATGAGTGAATAAAGACTAAGCTACCAGAATGCAGCGCATTCCTTCTCCTCAGCAGCGTAGTGGGGCTTCTGCCTTGATTCTTTAGGCAGGCTTGGCTTATTGCAGAATGCAATCCCTGCTATGCTCAGGGCTAAAAGTATTTCCGATCAACAGTGCAAAGCGTTGAGTGCTCTAAAATCTGCTTGCTATTCCACTGCAAGAGACAGGCATGCATTGGGGACAATCAGGGACTTTGGATCTGCGCCTGCTGCTGGGCTGCTCCAGTAAGGTGCCTGTGTCTCTGGGAAGTCCAAATCAACAAAGTCCTAAAAGCTAAGCAACCAGAACTAACAAACAAAGTACTACCAAAGACAAAATTTCTAACTGAAAAATTATGTGTTGTGTTAGAACTTAGTGTTTAATATCTGAAGGGTCTGTCAAGATGGGAAAGCAAAAGGGAGTGGAGAAGAGATTGCCCTACTGCTTTGTGCAGTTCCTGTAGTGCAAAGAATGTTCCTGATACCCACTCCCATCTACTGATGTGGGGTTTGTGTAAAGGGAGATGTCTCTGACGTGGTCTAAACCTCTTTCCTTGTCCCTAGTTGAATCAGGGTCTGAAAAAAAGTGCCCAGGAAATGCAGACTTAGGAAGCCAGTCTCGTGTGTCACTCAGATGATGCAGTCAGGGAAGCATATGGTAACAAGACTGGAAAAGGCACTCCGATTACCTGCTCTGCTTTCCTGCTGTCACTGCTACCCTCAGGTTTGAACTCTACTGCTTTGATGTCTGATAGAGTAGCAGGTGTTTATGGAAACCAGAATAGCACTGAATTTTGTTGGTGAATTCTGTAGGTTTCACACGATTTCTAATCTCATTTCCCTTTCTTGACAATTTTAGGCCATTCACATTTCAGATGCTGTAGCATGTTAAAATCCAGCTTATGCAAGTCTCAGACTGGGTCCAGTTTGACCTCTTTGTTGTGGTTCTTGTTGTGAGTAGTTGGACTTTATATAGGTCGATTGCAGCTATATGTTCATAACTAATGGTGGCCTTCATTTTCTCAGCCCCTAACCTGGGATTCTGGAGCCTGGCTTGCAGCAGTGGTGACTCTCCACTGCTGGTGTTAATGGGTGTTGTGCTTTGGATATATGAAAGGGAATAGCATTTAGAGTACTGAGATTAGTCCAGGTCTGAAATGTCGGAGGTTGGGCGTTCAAAATTAGGGAATGGGTTTTTTTTTTATCCTTAGACTTTGGTATTGTGGCTACAAATTTACATACATGAGTTATTTTACCTCCAGCATGTTTTGAAAACACATTAACATTAATAAAGTATTTATATATTGTACAGACAGACATTTTAGAAAATCTCATGAGGAAATGAAATCTGTCTCTGGAGGAATTTCTTCACTCTTCATACCACAAACAGCAGACTGAGTCCTAGGTCCATATGTCAAGCAGTGAGAAAAAATCAGGAGGTTGAGTAGCTGCTGATTGAATGCACGTACATTCCTTGCACTGAAGGATGCAGAGATCTTGCAGAAACGTAAGAGAGAAGAAGACTGTGAAATACAGAGGGAGCTGATGAAGTGTTGCACAGGCAGCATCAATTTTGTCACTGTCTAGCTTTGAAGCTTTGCTTGCAATCTTTATAAACACTATTAATTAGTGCTGGAATTAGCACACATGCAACTAAAATTAGCAGGTTAAAATAGCAGGCATGTACCTGCTGGTGCAAGTGATTGCTTCCTTGGAGAGAATTCACATATTGTACCTTAAGTCTTTGCATCAGATACATAAGAGTCATCACAGACAGAATTACGAATGGTCAAGCAAGCAGCCTGTTTGTAGCATGCTCTGCTTTCAGTGACGTGGTCGTGTGACAGCATGTAGAAACACCCATAGCTAGGCTTAGTTGGAAGGAGAAGTGGTGGTGGCTGTCACCGTTGGTATGAGCTGTGCCAGGGTTCTGGTGGCTGTGAAATGGCTCTTGAGGCCGTTTCTTCACATCCTATCACACATCACCTGCCAAGGTGGCTTACAGGCCAGTGCTGGCTTACAGTCTTGCAGCTCTCCTTCAGCCACTTTAGGAAATTACCCCCCCATCCTTCCATATCCCAGCATAGTTTAATCCAGAGAGTATCAGCAGAGGGGACGATAAACTTAACATGCTGTTGGCCTCAGAGGCTTGTTCTGTTGCAGTGTTGCCATCTTCCTTCCCTACTGTTTCCTACCTTGTGGATGGAGCACTGTGAGGATGGGTAGCGCTTGGTGCCAATACTGAGGGCAGCTGGCAGTTCACGTGAGCTGTCCTCCCTGGCAAAGGTGGGCTTGCTGCCCTTGGCTGAGGTGACTTCTCTCACCATCAGGAGACCACTCTTGTGTTCCGCTTGAAGCAGATGCTAAACTTCTGCCTTTATCATTGAGCATCAAGATCTTGAGGAGTTGAACCATCTCCCTTCAGAGTCGCATTATTATTATTTGGCATTTTTTTCAGGGACATGGCTTAGAGTGTCTGTCCTCTGCCCTCAGTGTGCAAATTACTGATACCTCTTCTCTTTACAGGCTGCTGATACTCTTGCCGTAAGGCAGAAGAGAAGGATCTATGATATCACCAATGTTTTGGAGGGGATTGATCTAATTGAGAAGAAGTCAAAAAACAGCATTCAGTGGAAGTAAGCTGTGTCAATTCTGCATTTCTTCATGTGTTCAAGAGCAGCAAAAATAGTCTCCATGTATTTCTGACCGGTTCACAAAGCATAAAATTGTTCCTCTCTGCAATGAGCAATGCCAAGTGTCAGAATGACAGTGAAGTTACAGATGAACTTTGTCTTCTCTGTAATTTGCATCTTTGATACATAGAATCAAGTTTAAAAGATTATAGGAGAGATACTTCCAGAAAACTTGTACTGCTACTTTATAGCTATTACTCGCACTCCCTGAATCTGGGAAGGGTATTGGGAAGCACCACTTCCCCCTACCCACCCCTATTGCATACCTATTTTCTCTGGTCACTGGAGATGAAAGTTAAACTAAAGAGTTAAGGGGGACGGGAAGGGGAGCTGCAAACCATCTCTAATAAAGAAAAGTCTACATTCCAAAAGAATGTAACATCAGGTAGAGGGAAATTCTAAATTTGATGTAAATTTTAAAATGTTTGTTTTTCCCTTAAAACAATACTGGGAGAGCAAATGTTAATTTCCTTCATAATGAATTTTAGTAGATTTTTCAAATTATTGGAAGTATACTTAGGAAATGATCTTTTAGGTTTTCACTTCTTCTGGTTTCATGAACTTTTATATTTTTTTAAGAGGAGTAGGTGCTGGCTGCAATACAAAAGAAGTCATAGACAGGCTGAGGTATCTTGAAGCTGAAATTGAAGATCTGGAGCTAAAAGAAAAGGAATTGGATCAGCAGAAACTGTGGTTACAGCAAAGTATCAAGAATGTGATGGACGATTCTACAAACCACCAATATCCTTTTCGAGAAATATTGTGCATCTTGGAACAAGAATTAAAACAGCAATTAAAGCATAGGTAAAGGGTGAAACGTACTGTAATACGTTTTGGATTGCCTGGGCCACGTTTTGCTTATGGGAATTGTCTTGGGCTGCAGATAAAGTATATAATATAATGAATTTATATAAGCAACAAAACTTACTGTTTAATATATATTTTTTTTTGTTAAAACATTTTTAAAAAAGCAACAGAACCAGAAAACTAGTGGGATATTTGACCTTGTTTTTGTCAAAGTAATGCATCAGTCTTGTTCAATGGAAGAAACTATACCTATAAAATGGATTTTTGTAGTAAAGGAGATTTAAATAAGATACAAAGAGAAACTTGCCACTGGGAGAGTTAGCACTGAAATTAATCCTCCAGGGAGGTGGTAGAATATCCGTCACTGGAGGTTTTCCAGAACAGGAGAGACAGACAACTGTCTGGAATGTCTTAATAGTTGATCCTACCTTGAGGCAGCTAAGTGGGTCACAGATGAACTCTCAAGTCCCCTCTAGCAGTATTCTTATGTAATTTTGGGACATCCTGATATGTCATTGAATTCTGTAGTGTCAAGCTAATGAGGTAAATTGTATTTTAAAAAGAAGATTTTACATGTTTTCTGTTTAAAAAGAATCTCATTCAAGCTATTCAGCTTCTTATCTTTCACTCTTTTCTTCATGTATATAGGGTTGTTTTTGTTTTTGTTTTTTACATTACAGAACTGTGTTATTTTTAAAATAGCTGTTCTGAACATCATAAGTCATGCCTTGATTCCACTTTTCATTAGCAGCAGTAAGTTTAGGCCTTGTTTGGACAAACTTCTTTTAAAGAGCAGCGAATACTGGTTTCATGTTGCTTTAAGAAAAATGTTCCTTGACATAAATTACATTTTCGTATGTCACCCATGAAGATATCTGTAACTGCTTCAATGGTAAGTTGCTGCTATGCTGTATTTCTTAAAGTGAGGGATTTCCTGATCTTCCTCTTGAAAGCTAACTTGCTAACTAACTGCTTTTTCCCTGTAAGTATTTTGAATTTAGAAAAGTATTCTACAGTGGTCAGAAGTAAGTAGATATCTCATGCTGTTCATGACCAACAGGTTCTAGCATTTTCTAGTTATAGTCACAGATTGTATGGGATGGAAGTTCAGCTGTTTTTAGTGTGCAGGTTTTGCATGTCTTTTTCTGTATTCATACTTTGCAGTAGCTTTCTTTTGACCCTAACAGAACCAGGGACAGGGCATGTTGGTCCATCTCACCAGAAAGACCAGGCAGGTCCAGATTTCATAAAATTTTCAGTCAGTCAGAAGGAATTCTTCGTGATGTTATGTAAATGGAGCAAGCCTGAAGTTCAAAGATGGGACATGGCTACTAAATCTAAAAGATTCTTTCTGTATAGGAAGTTTGAACAACTTGCCAAGAATAGCTGGCAGAAATTATTTCCCTTTACACCCTTTCCCGATCATGAGTTACTCAAGGGAAGATGGTTGTTCAGCCTCCAGCTGAGCTCAAAGCTATCTCTTTGCCACAAGGAAGCTTGGGTTTGTTTTTGAATAAAAATGTAACATAAGACAACTGTTGTGGAGTTTTACAAAAACAAGTTGTTGCTGAAAAGAACTAGTTGTTTCAAAATATGAAGGAGGCTTTTAATATACCAGTCACATTGTTCTTGGTGTAAAATATATCTCATGTAGCAGAGAAAGAAAAGCATTATGCCAAGTCATGGATGAAGGGGAATTGGTGTGTCCTGACTTTAATAATTTTTAGTGCACATAGTAAGCCACAGGTGAGTTTTATAGTCAACTGTTACATCTGAGTTATATGTGCTGCAGGAGTTCTGAGCCTCAGGTACTTGGAAATGCTGGCACTGAAGACTACAATTGAAATGTTTTCTTGCTTTTCTGTGTAACTTGTCCTCAAAGCCATAAAGTAAGCTGTCTGAGAGAGCTGTTTTTGCTGAAAAAGAAGCTAGTTAAATACTGGATTTTGGATCTTACGGGGACTATACAAGCCCCATCACGAGTTTATTTGTGCTGGAATTATGCAGTATTTCAAGTAGCCTTAGAGAATAATTCTATCTTATTTGAGTGGATACCTTACAAGATGTGGGAAAAATATGCTCAGTTAACACTTTCTTAAAAATTGCTATTTAACCAGGAGACACACTTCTAGCAATTCAAGCACCTTGTGGTACACAGTTAGAAGTACCTATACCCGAAATGGTATGTACTGGTTTCTTGTTTACCTGAGTGTTCTAGGGGGACTGTGGAAAAGAAGAGGTATACTAGAGCTGAGGATTTCTCTCTGGTTGTGTGAGAGGAAGAAAAAATATTAAGGTAGTCTTAGTTGAGAATGGAGGTAGGAAAAAGTGGGTTTTTGTATACCTAAGTCCAGGTGTACAAAAGAAAGACTAATGGTAGCTCATGTCGTATACTGAAAACAAGATATAGTCATGGGTTTCTTTGCCCCCTCTTCTCTCTCACTCTTAAACGTTACAGCTTTCCAAGTTAAGCATAATTGTCATTAATTCCCTTGAGAACTTACTAGCAGTAACTTTTATGTGTCAAATTTCAAATTTATTGTATTGCTAAATCAGATCTCTTAAGAAAATGCCTTTTAGATTTAGTTGTAGGTTTAGTTTAGATGTAGTCCATGTTTAGACACACAGTTTTAGACTGAATAGAGAAATCCACACTGCAGACTTTTTTTAGGGTTTTTTTAGGGTTTTTAGGGTTTGACTGGGCAGGATTAGAGTAGGAGGCCAAATTACTTATCTCTATCAATCTTTAATTTTTTTGTTTTATTTTATTGCAGTGCTCTGTTTTAAATAGCGTTGATACCTTACATACTTGGGAGAGAGCATTGTATGAAGCGTGATAGCCACAATGCTCATAGAACAGCGAAATTCGCAGAAGTTTCAAAAGCTATTTTTAATGAAGCTAAGCACAGTCCAGTATCATAAGAACATCCAAAGCTAGGACCATGAAGCTGGTTCAGTGATATTGGATCTTTGTCTACCTATGCTTAAAACAGTTCAGGCAATGGTATGGTTTTCTGTGTGATCAAAGCAGTTGTGATGCAGCTTTTTTGGCTTTTTGTTGAGGACAGGAAGATTTTAAGTCTTCTATCAGCAGCTTCAAGTGGGATGGTTTTGCTTTGGTTTCCCTCCCCTCAGGCTCCTTTCCCACTTTCCTCGTCCTCATTTTTTCTAGAACATACTTGCTGAAAATCTGTTTGCTGAATTAGCCACTGTGGAGTCATCAGTCTCACTGAGACTGTACTACAGTCCCAGCTAAAGTGTTTGAATAACCTACCAAAAAATGCCTGGTAAAACAGCTAAGAAATTGTTTCTACTGACTCATGATCCTGTGTCCACTCAGTCTGAGTGAGGTACTTCACTATTGTGGGATGGCTGGTCTCAACTAAGATCATTGTGAAGCACCGTTTTAAGACGAAGAAATCTAAATAAACAGAAATTACTCTTTATCTGTTTTGATATATACACGGACAAGATGTAGCCCTGCTGTAAGTTTAATGTAACTTGAATTCAGAACTTAGATAAGCACTTTGAAAGATTATATATTTTGTGTCTTCTATAACTGTTCTGGTCAGGTAAATATATAACAGGTTTGCAGTCTATTTCCTATTAGATCACTTGTATTTGTTTTAAATATTTTCTTCCTGTTTGATTTGTTTATGTCAGTTCATCATCTCTTCCTAGTGTTTTAACTAGAAGAGCACTATATCTTCTGGAATGTCAAAAGTATATCAATTTAAGAATTCTATTCAAACACCTTCATTAGTTACTATAGGGAATAAGTCTATGCAATTACTATTTTTGTACAGTTCCAAATTCTAAGGGAATCATAACTTCCTTAATACACTACTTCAACAGGGACAGAATGGACAGAAGAAATACCAGATCAATCTTAAAAGTAGTTCAGGACCTATCCATGTACTGCTTATAAATAAGGAATCCAGCTCCTCCAAGCCCATGGTGTTTCCAGTTCCTCCACCTGATGACCTTGCACAGACCCCATCTCAGCCTGCAGCTCCAGTGACTCCCCTTAAACCTACTACAGCTACTGAAAATCCACCAGAGCATGGTCTTAACCAGGGACAAGAGGTACCACAAACAACAGTTGTGGACACGCCATCAGGTACATCCAGAATTTTTCCACCTTGGATGGGTGGGGGAGGAAAGAAACAGTTAGAAAAGGAGATAGATAAAAGAAAGGCAGATCAACAATTTTCATAACGTGGCAGGTGTCTGTTAAGAAACTATCCTGAGAAACTATCTACTAACAGCTTTTAGGAAGCCCTCTATCTGATGAAAGAGATTCTCCCCTTGTAGCTTCTTGTCTTATACCAAATAGGTTTTTGGATGTGATCCTTGTTGTTAATTTGAGATGCTTCGCCAGAAATTGCCAGCTTCAGATCAACTGTAATTTGAACACATACCTTTCAGTGAGGCAGATAACACAGGCACTGGTGCCAGCTTTTGTACCACAAGGTCACTTACCTTCTTCCACATAGTCACAGGGAGAGACTGCCCAAATATCAGGTATTTTTTTCATCGTAGCAGTAGGATAATATGGAAATATTTAAGAAAATGCTGTCAGTATTATAGACTGCATTTCTGAGGGGTCCTGACTGAATTGAGCCTGTGGGTTTGGAATGGGAAAGTCTCCTGTCCCAGACACTGACTGTATTCTCAAGAGAAAGCCAGGTGCAGGTGCTTTGTGTTCCTTTTTACCATAACAGACTTTATAACATGCCTTTCTGTCTTTGTAGAAAGCGGTTTGCAGCAAAACAATACAACTCCAGCAACTCCTTATTCCAGCCTTCCAGACACGGTGTTGTACCCCAGCCTTTCAGGAGATGTCGCCCAAGCTACAGCTAGCTCAAATGACTATCAGGGTTTGTTACCTTTGGACGTTAACTGTATTCTCAAGCCAAACTCATTTGACATAGCAAAGATGGATGAGCCCACAGGTAGGAAGAAACAGTTGCTATTTAAATGTTTTTATTGTTTCCTGAGCCATTCTTCTTGATCAAGTTATCGATGAGTTACAGAGAGGGAAAGATTAGCACTTTTCCCAGAGAGGAAATGACAGGCCTTTGTTTATCTCCTAGCGAAGCCACTGAGCTAGTGCTGAGTAGCAAGCTCATTTTGAGCAAAATACCTTTCTCTGCTGCCAGATAAGCTACATATTGCATGTGGCTTTAGGGTTATAAGAGATCAACTGTACAGCATGAGGAGAGCAGGAGAAAATTATCAGGAAAAATTGAGGGATTGAAAACATGAATATATTTTATGTATACGTGGCATGCTATCTCCACAGCTCCTACAGTGGGCACGTGAGCCATGCTGTACTTTGCAATCCAGTGTTGTAATGCAGAGAATCTGTTGACTTCATTAAATATGTGTTCCTGTTTTTACAGGAAATATCAGTGGGGATATTATTGATGAACTCATGTCCTCTGATGGTAAGTATTTAGCATCTTCACTTGCAGTTATTAAAAAAGTAGTAGCATGGGTTTTGTATGAACAGCACTCTTGGTAGGTGTCTGTTACATCTCATACCAAGAGTCATTATGATAATACTCCTTTCCCCTGTACTGCCTCCTCTATCCTTGTCACTCTTGTCTTTGCTCCCCTATCCATTCCCTGCAAGTTTTATTTAACAATCAAAATATGAAAGTCTTAATCAAGCAAGCACTTACATGCATGAGTAACCCAACAGTACTTAATTCTGGAACAAATAAAGAACAGGTCGATGACTCGAGTGCTGTTTTTAAAAAAAAAAAAAAAAAAAAAAATCTTGTTTAATTCTGTTCTGCCTCAGGCTTCTTCCAGGAGCTTTGAGCGGATACTTCAGAGCATATTTACATGCCTGCATGCAGACTGATGCTTGGCCAGGTCTGGTACACTGGCAGAACAAATATAACCCTTTGCTGGTCTTGCATCTCTGTGGCCATATGAATGCAAAACAGCCATAGCCAGTAATTCCATACACTCTGTGCCACCCTGCTGTATCTCACTGAACCCAGGCTACCAGGCAAAGAGGTGAACTCAGCTGACTTTGTCCTCTTCCCATTTAACTCTGCTTTTCTATGAGCAGCATGTGTTTTAGTATCTGCTCTTCAAGCAGACAAACTCAGGGCTTATCCAGAAAGAAACATGCGACTACAAGATCTAAGAGGGAAGCTGGAGTTATGTGAATATGCCAATAAAATATGTGGATAAAATGGAAATACTCTCCACTTTTAGAACAGGTACAACATGCCCAGCTCATTTGCATGAGGTTAGTGTTCCTGAGGTACAGCATGAGGGCTGAACTTCTCTTTTTGCATTCCCTAAAAATGGCTTCAAGCCTATGTGTGAAATGCAGTGCACAGAGAAACTGTCAGCCTCCATTTTTCATCTGTAAAATACAGATGAAAGTAATTTCCTTACCTAAAATAAATATTTGAAGACTAATACATACAATACTGTAACAGGAAGGAGATCAATATAAGTGATGGCTTTTTGACAGAAATTTCAAAAGCTGCTTAGGAGCTCCTTTGCTGCAAAAGGAGAGAGTAGGTCCACGTTTCACAGCTATCACTCCAGTCCCAGCAAAGTGTTGTAAGGACAAAAGTGTAGATGTGTCATTTACTGCCTTAGTTTGAAGGCAATACAGGTAGTCACAGTATGTCTTCTAGCATGCTTGTCGGATTACCATAACATTATTTTACTTATTAAGACTAACCCCGGCAGCAGTGATGATGAACATACCAAATTACAAGATAGGGCTGGTATTCCAAATGTGTTTTAATTTAAACTAAACTATTCCTGCTTTACAGTTTTTCCTCTCTTACGACTCTCTCCTACTCCCGGAGATGACTACAACTTTAACCTGGATGATAATGAAGGAGTCTGTGATCTCTTTGATGTGCAGATACTAAATTATTAGATATTGTGTCAACCAGACTACTTATCTACCTCTAACTATAACATTCTAGACTTCTTCATAACCTAAGTATTTGAATAATGAATGTATAACTTCTTAGTTCACTGACTCTGGGAGTATATTTCCTTTTGCTTCCTTTAACTACTTCACAAAACAAGTTTAACCACCAGAAAAAAGGGCTTTTTTGAGAATTCTGACACATTTTTCACCTGAGTGTCCTTTGTGTAATCCAGTGATTTTGGAGTTCTCTTTTGTAAGGAAAGTGAAAATGCTTTATAGCCTTTTGATCGTTTTCTAAAAAAATGATTAGGCTTTGTTCACAGTTACCAGCATTTTCTTTGAAGCTTTACTGCCAAGAAGCTGTCTATATTTTTTAATGTTCCCATCAATTTTAAAGCTTTCACTGCCAAGATGAAAAGTGAAGGATATCAACTTGAGTTATGCTTAATTGTTTCAGTGAACCAATTTTGTGAAGTGCCTTCTGTTTTAGCACTTTAAGTTTCTCACACTGACTTCTGACATTCCACTTTCCTAGATGATAGGAAAGGTCTGTTTGTAGTTTGTATTAAAGTGTGCCAATACTTGTATATTAACAAGATTTTTTTAATAAAATTGTACAAACAAAGCCTGTGTGATCTTTAATTCTTGGAATCTCTTCATCATTTATTATGTGTTACAACTGTGCTAATAGGTTTGTGGCAGCATCCACGTTGGCTGGTTCATTTTCTGGAGATGTAGAAACCTGAAAAAAAAAGTTTGAGTTTAAAGTACAAAGCGATTTCTTTTTATTGTGTTTGGAAAAACAAATAAATAAACATCACAACAAAAAATAATAATAAAATACCTATTGCCTAGATCATGAACTTGTCTTCGACATATTTAATGTAGGCTCGTTTTACATATAATTCAGTAGTTTGGGGAATTACAGGAGTCATTATGCCTGACAGGTAAGCAGCCGATACTTTATGCTGCAAGAGAAAGACATCACACCAGTAATGTACGTGGCCAAATGGAAACAGGCACAGCTTTTACTTTAAGGAAGTACTTTCAACAGCACAATTTTGAAATAGGGGAAAATACTATTGCTTTACAGCCCAAGTGATCAAATTGAATGTTATGTCATGTACCGTCCCACTAGTGCAGGAGAGTCCACGCTCACTCCCGAGTTCCTGGCCACGTGCAGTAGCAAGCTAGCAGGACTAGGGCCGCTGGCACCAACGGCCTTGCTTGGCCTCATGCTGTGCCAGCAGCACTGTCACCTATGCTTTTCTTCTTCAGCCTCACCTTGGGGTATTTGGCACTCGTTCTGTTGCTCCCAGCCATACAGAAGCCTGATGACTCCAGGTGCAATACTCAACTCTTGCCCACTTCCTTCTACTTCCCCGATAGCCAGGAGGGATTTGCCTGTACTCTGTACGAGCCCACTGCCTTTTCTGTCCCCCAGACCATGCCCGCAGCATTAGGAAGTGTCAGCATAAGAAGAGCTCACATGAAAGAGCTCAAATTCAGGATAAGGAGCGGGTTGCCAGTGTTTAATTGTGTAATTATTTCTTGTCAATGCTCAAAGCTGCATGCAGTCATGTTGAGCAGACAAAGAGGAGTAAAATACTGTCTTGATCTCTAAGTGCTGCAGGCAAGAGTTGTAGTACAGAAATTGCTGTTTCAGAAGTTGGTACTTCTCATAAGTGAGCATGAAGACACAGCGGTCTTCACATTAGAGCTGGAACTAATTTTTAAAAATCCATTAAAAAAGCAGCTACTACGTCATTGAAAAATATGTTTTGTAAGCACACTCCAGCTTGGCTACCCACCCTCTTCTCGCTTGACTTTAGCAGTTATATAGCACTTGACTATGCTAACCAGATTTCAGCATTACCCCACAACTGTAGTAAAGCTGGGTTTATAGTTGTAATTAATGATTAATGAAGCTGAGTTTATAGCTTTAAAGTAACTGCAAGAATTGTATGCAGTCTTAGTGCCAAAATATAATGCTTCGAATGTGTACGTCCCTTTCATTTCCCTCCTCAGATTTTCACAAAGGGAAATTACCTGCTCATTCTTCTGAGGTTCTGCTGCAGGACCTTCTGATAGTTGCTGTACTTCTTTCTGAATTTCAGCAAATGCTTTATTTATCTTGCTAACTTTGTCAGCATTTGCAATGTTTATCTGCAGGGAGAAAAAAATAAGCACACATCGGTGTTTTAAACTGAAATTCCACTGGCATATGAAATCACACCGTTTTTGTACAGCTCTTAAGCAGCTAATATTATATGCATATCTTCCAAAATTACTTTTTAGTAGGAATGCTTTTATACTTGAATTTTTGTTGTCACTTAATTACATTGTTGATTCATGTGCTAATGTTCTAATAAATCCAGAATTATGAAAGCAGTTAGCTTTGCTCTGTTGGAAAGGGAGCTCATGCTGGCCTGGAAGCAGCACACACATTCCGAGAGCCGGGCTGTAGCTGAGTCCTGCTGTGCTGCCTTCAGCTTCTCCTAGCTGTGTGGAGTTCCTTAGTTCATTTGTAAATGATCTTACCAGTTTGAATTCCTTCCTGTTGCTTGCCTTTCAGCACCACACCTTGTATTCCTACTTGTTTGTACTGTTGGTCTGGCCAACAGCATCTACCAGGTTTTGCTGTGGTATCTGAAGAATCTTCCATAGCTGTAGCAGAGCAGGAGGTGCGTCTGGTCCCTAGACACCTCACTGATTAGTGCAAGTCCGCCCTCATAAGTTCATCAAATCATAGAATCAGAGAATGGCTTAGGTTGGAAGGGACCTTAAAGACCATCCAGTTCCAACCCCCAGCTGTGGGCAGGGCTGGCCCCCACTAAATCAGGCTGCCCTGATTTAGTTATTTCTGCAAAGATGCTTTTGCTTTTGAATGGCAAGAGCTAAGATGTGGGAGCATTGTGCCGTGCTCTGGGGACAATGATCTGTGGCAGAGGAAGAAGCACAGTGGATGCAGGGGGCATGAACTCTCACCACTGCAGCGCAATGAGAGTCAGCAGATCTCAGCCCTGGCACCTGTTACTCCTGAAGCACCAAGCTCAGCCATACAATGGTGCGTTACACCACAAGTTTTCCCACAGCATGCTCACACATCTGAAGGCAATCCCAAATTTCAGGCTGCCTCCTGCTGTTCCAAAGGCTACCGGATTAACTCACCTCTCAGCAGTTTACATGGCAGAAGCAAACCATGAACTGTTAACATACATATGCCTTTTGCTTTCAAAGCTGCTGTAACTTCAGAGCATGGATTGTTTCATCCTTCAGAGCAGGATGTATTCCTGAGACAGCAGCCAGGACAATCAGCAGTAGGAAAGCAGGGGCATGAGGCTGATAAAGCAAGTCTATTTAGATGAGCAGTTTAATTTACAATAAAGTTTAGGGTGGCTCAAGAAATACAGGCTCAGCTCCTAACTCAAATTAGAGCGGATGGCGCTGTGGGCAACTCAGTTTACATAGGGCTTAGGTTTTCCTAAGAGCCTGTTAGCATTTCCCAGCTTCAGTGCTGCTGAAAGGATCCGCTCAGTTTTAGCACCCAATATCCAAGAGAATCAGGCAAGAACTCCTCTGCAGAATGAGGCTCTGAAGCTTGGATGCACATCTACATCAAAAGCTGCTTGAATAGGATTTAACCTATTACACAATAAGCCTATTTTAACAAATTTTTCCAAACATCTTATTATATATACTGCTTAACGATAAGTAAATTCCCAGGGCTGAATGAATTAAAGAATACAGCTTCAAACACACAGAATAAAATTTTACTCCTAATAAGCTGCTGACTTTTCATGAAGATGTTTTTAAACCTGTTTCTCCCTTTACGATACAGAACCCTCTAGACTAAGCGGAGATTTGACACCAGCAACGTGAAATTGTCTGGGGGCCCCCTGTTTATTTCCCAAGTTTGTTACGTTCCCGTCTGTCTGCCAGGAGCCTGTCAAGTGGCTTTAGTTTCCAGGACAAGGAGATCTCAAAGGGCCTTTTCCAGAAGCCTCCATTTAACCCTGCGCAGCAGACTGCAAGAGGAACAAGAAGCCAGCAGCTTGTTGCCTTTTCCAGCAGGTGCCTGTCCAAAGGGAGAACTGGACTCCAGCAGATCGCGCGGCCCGGGCTGGGGCAGCCTTGGGGAGCAGGGTGCAGTTAACAGCTTGCTGCTGCCTAGGGAGAGCTGTGAGCACCACCCACACCCCTGCATCGCTCCCAGCCATAGGGCCCTTCCCCTCGCTGCGGTGCTCTGCAGACACAAGAACAGCAGAGTAACAATGTCATTTGCTTGTTTATCATCGCTCTGCTGTGTTAAATTGAAGGGTCTGCAGAGCATCACAGCAAATCTGAGGTGTCAGAAGGGGGGAAAAGAGGAATGAAGGGCAAGACATAAGGCAGCGTGCAGTCAGATCTGCTCACCGCGTCTCACTGATGTGGCTTCCCTCTGCATCAGAGAATGAACAGCCACCAGGGCAGAAAAGGCTCCAGCCTCACTGGTTCTTCACCCAAAATCATGGAATAGCCTCATGGAATGGTGTGAATCATGGAATTGTGTGGGCTGGCAGGGACCTTTCAGATCATCCAGTTCCAACCCCCTGCCATGGGCAGGGCTGCCACCCACTGGGTCAGGCTGCCCAGGGCCCATCCAACCTGGCCTTGAGCACCTCCAGGGATGGGGCACCCACAGCTCTCTGGGCAGCCTGTGCCAGTGCCTCACCACCTCTGAGTGAAAATTCTCCCCAACATCTAACAAAGATCTCCCCTCTTTTAGTTTAAGCCATTCCCCCTCATCCTGTCACAATCTAGCCGTGTAAAAAGCTGGTGCCCCCCCTGCCTATGGGCTCCCTTCAAGCACTGGAAGGCCACAATGAGGTCCCCTCGCAGCCTGCTCTTCTCCAGGCTGCACACCCCCAGCTGCCTCAGCCTGTCCTCACAGCAGAGCCGCTCCAGCCCTCTGATCATCCTCATGGCCTCCTCTGGACCCGCCCCTAACAGCTCCACATCCTTCTGGTGCTGGGGCCCCAGGCCTGGACGGGCAAGGGTAGGAAGGGCCCCCCGGAGGCGGCCTACCCCGAGGAGAGGACCGCAGCCCCTGGGCCGGCGCTCGGCCCCGCACCGCGTGAACCCGCGGCCCCGGCTCGGAGCGCAGCCCGCGTTCCCCGCTCACCTTCTTCAGCGCGGAGGTGACGCGCCGCGCCCGGCCCTTCCCGCGGGCTCTGGCGGCGGCAGCGCCGCGGGCGATGCTGAAGACGCTCTCCGCCTTCGCCGCCTTCCGCGCCCGGCTCTTCCCCATGGCCGCTGCCGACGGGAGGAGGGCGGCGCGCGCCTGACGTCACCTCCCGAGCGCCGGGGGAAGCCCCGACGTCACCGGGCCGGGACTCCCCGCCCGCTGCGGG